>JAASGX010000075.1:0-52815 GCA_023334415.1 Phytopythium chamaehyphon | reverse complement strand
TCGGAAACCACATAATCTTGCACGCGCATGAAAAAACCATACTTTGTTTCATACTAATTTGTCGTCCTTAACCGGTGCTAAAAAATCCCTTGTTTCAGCATTTGGACAAGGGATTACATAATCCAGTACATTTGAAAACCTGTACCCCTGTACCTATGTGGGTAACTATACAAACTTGAAGTTTAATTGATTTGGGGGCCCTCAATCGGTAATTTAGGTTGCTCCTACTTACGTACGTTATATACGGACGAGTTAAAAATGGACAGTGCGGATCCATCAATTTTGGGTTTATCTATTATTACAGGTTCTCATTCTTGCTAAAAAAAATTACACTATGCAATCGCGATCCTTGGCTGTCTTGTTATCCCCCGGCATCCAGGCATCTGAGCAAGGTCGGCATCGACCCGTCGAGGCGCCACGTGGGCACGACGAGCTTGCCTGTTGTTGTCGAATGATCTGGTGGTTGACGCAGGCTAGCGGCGACATGTAGCTGGGCTCCATTCGGCCAGGACCGATCCTGGCCGAATCAACTTCGCTACCTAGACGGCGGAGACCGTGGAATGCATCGCGAGGAGGCTCAAGTCGGCATCTCCGGCACGAGTTGCGTGCTGAGCTGAGAGACAACGAATTGCGCCGTGCTGCCGCTTCAACACGGAGCCAGGACTGTCAACGTACTCGATCGGCGGCTTATCAGGGATAGAGCTTGGTGGACGGGTCGTGACACCGACGGTGGAACAACGATAGGTTTCAACATGTGACCCATTTCGCCACACTACCCTCGCTTCTGCTTGCCGATTGCGCGGCCTCGGCAGCACTTCACAGCGAGCGAAAACGCAGCGAGCACGAGCGTGACGGCGTAGAGTCCAAACACGAGCGGCTCCCATGGCAGAGCACACCTGGCGGCCGAGAACGGAGGGCTGGCGTCCCTGGGGCTGAGCTCCAGCAGTGAGTAGCTCGGGTCGGGTCGCTGGCCCCACGAGAACGCGGGCGTCGTGAACTCGGCCGGGCCCTCCGGGTGCCGCAGCGCGCACCAGGCATGCGTGTGGCCCGAGAGCACCACATCCGGCTGGATCGCAGTTAGCAGCTCTTTCGACAGCGCTCGAGACAGCACGTGGTGGTGCGCCTCGTACTGGAACGTCGGGTGCTCGTAGGTGACGTGGCCGCCCTCGCGCCGCCGCTCCTCGCCGCACTGCATGTCGTCCTCTCGGTAGAGCGGTAAGTGGGTCAGCAGCACGACCTGCCCGGTCGCTCTCGCCCGCAGTCGCTCAAAGTCGAGGTCCTCCAGGAAGCTGCGAGCGAACGAGTGAGGACATGCAGTAGGAAGGTCCTCACTGTGAGCAGAGCAGCCCCACCTCCGCGCCTGCATCTTCACGTCCTTGCTGGTCGCGTCAGCGTCGAGCGCCATGGTGTTGAGCGACACGAAAAGGTGGCCGCCCACAAAGTCGACGCGGTTGGACGCGCCGAACGCGACCTCGTACCGCTCGACCTCGGCGGCGCTCATGAACCGCCCGAAGGACGCGTCGTGGTTGCCGAGCTGGCCGAGCCCCAGCGGCGTTAGAACAGCAAGCGCCAACCGAAAGCTGCTGCGCTCACCAAGTACAGCGACCGGAGCGGCGCGGCTCGAGCGAACGCCGCAAAGAACCGGTCCACGTACTCCTGTCGGCATCAAAGATCAGCCTCCTGGAGTTCGGCAGTCGCTCAGCAGCAGCAGCGCTCGCCTGCCAGTCGCCGTCGGGTGTCGGCCGGCTCCCCTCGTCCAGCTGGTCGCCGAGCACGAGCACCACGTCCGGCCAGTGCACCGCCACCGCCGCGGTCACCGACTGCTGCACCTGCGATTGCATCGACCGCCGGAACGTGAACCACGAGGCTTGACGCGTCAATTGGCGCGCTCAGCCGACCTGCCAGTCGATCCACGCGCGCTCGACGGCCGAGCGCCGGCGCTTGCCCAGCAGGTGGACGTCCGTCACGACTAGCGCCCGCAGGCCCAGCGGCCCCGGCTCAGATCGTCGCAGCTGCAGCTCGCAGCGCAGCGCGGAGAGGTAGAAGCCGCCGAACTGGCCCAGGGCCACGGCCGCGGCCACCACCAGCAGCTCCCGCATCATGTCGGACTCGACGGTCTCCAATGCGTCCGACTTAGTCACCACCTTCGCGCAACATGAAAGGCAGCACGTTGAAGCGGAGCACACTTGTCTCGATGCAAATTGTCCAAGCGACGCGCGGTTTGTGGCTAAAGAGGGCGCTAGCGTGCGTGTCGATCGACACGAGACTAGCACCCGTTGCTTTCGTACATGGAGGCGATATCTGCAACAACACGAATGTGAGAACCAAATGCCTGCGGCGGCCGCATTCGATCGGCAATGTCTTCCGAAGCGTGTTCACGTTCGTTCAAATCAGCAAAGAGTGGGAAATGCTTCCTTCAGCAATCTGGGGCCACGACAGTTGAACCACGCATCGAGCTGTCAACTTGGAGCCCAATATGGAGCTGCTCTCGTGCGATGAGTGTTGATGACAGCAGCGATTGCACCACTAAGTTGGCACAGGAAAGTTGAAAAGTGCTGAGGCTACCGGTAAGGCAACTGCCATACTAGCTGCGAACAACATCAACGCAAACAGAATACGGCGAACTCGACTGAGATGACGATCCGCAATTGATGCTGTACTTGTGTTCCTATTTCTGTCGCCGACTTTACTTCTTTTACTTCTCCATCTCCATGCAATTGGTTCCACCTTCAGCGCGAGGATGCAAGGCGTTCGTATCAAGAGCAACGAAACGGGTGCAAGTCGAGCTGCACGGCGAGTACTCCATCTCTAGACTCTGCGCGTTGCATGACTATTGCCGCCGAGCAACCGCGGGTCGTTGGGTTCTCGTGCTTGTAGTCACTGCGGTGCCCTGCCTTGTTATTGCACTTGGGGTCGAGTGCATTCCGCTAAGCGCCCCGAACCTTGGAGTGGATCACGCACTAACGTTGTACCTTCGAACAATCGTTGTTGTAATCATCATCAACTTCTTTGCACTCTACCCCTACCTGGTGTTGGTCCCCACTCTGCCTGGGTCAGTAAGAGCAGTGTTCGCTGTAAGTGCGTTCGCAGGGTGTTGTGCGGTCGCATTCGTGTATGCTCTCGCACGCTGCATCGGCTTTCCACTTCCTTTTACACTTCTTTTCGGCTCACCTGTCAACACATCTCTTCTCGGAGCCCTAGCATTGCTGCTATGGGGGCCGTTCCTTCGTCGACACGAAGAAGAGCGCAACGACTTAATCAAGTATTTGGTTGTCATCTGCATCCAAGTGACGCTTACGTACGTGTATCCTGCGTACGCATTTGCATTCGTTCAGGTCAGTGGAAATTGGCAGGTTCTTTTCGCACTACTACTCCCGCTTATCAAGCGAGTTAGCAAGAGCTCCATCGGCTACATATTTCGCGATAGAAGCGACATCCAATCCGATATGGTCGTGCTCAATGCCGATATCTACCACGTGATTTTCGTTTCATGGTGTATGAACAGTTCAAGATCAACGATCAACACAGTGTTGTTCGTTTCGATGGATCTGGTCGAGTCAGCTCTCGCGATACGACACGTTGTTGTGATACTGAGGGAACTCGAAACAAAGTTACACGTGACGCTTTGCTCGAAGACTTTGGAAGGGAAAAACTCTGTCACTCCTATTGGCGCAGCTCGGAAAGGTGCTGATCACAGACTTGCACTTCTGGACCTGGCGTTAGCTATCTGTGATCACGACAAAGCAAACATAAAAGCGCATCGAAATGCCAAGTTAGAGTCCGATATGAAGATCGTCTCGCTGCGGTGGTCTTCGGCGGCAGTTGTACATGCGGTGTCTCTCAGCTCAGCTTCGCCAGAAACCATCGAGTTGGCTCAGTCTAATGAAACCACGATACCAGCCACAAACTCGACGAAAGAAGACACCACAAAAGTGAATCAGCGAGTACGCGACTTGGTTGCCTCAATCCCAACGTCCGATCGGCGGATGTGCCTCACACTCGCGCTGCGACTTTTACACATCTCCGAGTTCTTGCTGCTCGTTGAGTTTGTCGAGGTGATCATTCCAGCCGTGTACGGTGCGTCCACACCAATCGCCAGGAACTTGGAGATGCCGCTGTGGCTAACGGGAGTGCTCGCACCGCCAAAGGGCTGTATGTTGCAGGCATCTACGCGCTGCCGAATCGCCGATACTTTGTAGGCTTCGAAGACTTGACCTTCGAGCAGCTACAGGACCAGCTAGCCACGCTCGCAGTCTACTGTCTGCTAGAGCTCGGCTCCTTCGTGCTCTTGGTGGTCGTCCTGCAGTGGAAGCTCGGCATCGCGCCGCTGCGGCAGCTGGCGTTCGTGCTCGAGTCGCAGTGGCAGATGGCGCAGTGCAAGCTCGTGCTGTGGGTCGTGTTCGCCGTGCAGTCTCGGCTGCAGCACTACGGCACGGACTTCACCTTCCAGTTCAAGTGGTTGGCATCTTAGACAGTCGAGCAGACAAAATTTAGATCGCGGTGAAGCGCCTCCTGCGTTCTCGATGGAGCGCCAAGGCGACGCCGAGGCCGCTCTGGCGGAGCTGCTGCTGCTCCACCGCGCGCAAATCGACGAGGCGGTCGCTGGAGTCCGAGAGACGACGCCGGTGGGCTCTTTGGCGCGGCTAACAGGACGAGAGAGGCGGCTGACGGTGCGCTGGGCCAGGTGGAGGCGATCCTGGACGAGTTCCAGGCGTCGGTGCAAAGCTTGGCGACCAAGGAGCCGCTGTTCTGGGAGCTTCGCGTGTCGGAGGTCGTCTACAGCGCTCTAAGGCAGCGAATCGCAGCCCCAGGCAACGAGAATGACAGCTCCGGAGTGAATGGAGACGACTGCATGGAGACAGAGGCAGAGGCGGCGCTGGAAGTGAGTAAAGCCCTGCAAGAAGCTGCCGCAAGACTCCGAGAAAGCGTCCAGGAGGCACTGGTGGACAGCAGCAACGATGGGAATCTAGACGTCGAGCACGTCTTGGGTCGGGTGTGGCGACAAGTTGTCGCGATCGCAACGGTGAAGTATGAGACGATGGACCACGACGACGAGCGCGGAGACGACGCATCGGTTGTTGTGGGGGAGAGCGAGGATATCGAGATCCTCACGTTCGACGACGACTTCTTGGAGGACGCGCAGACAACAGACAGGTATGTTTGCTGCCCTTGCTCGGTCAGCTCGATGCGGGAGTAACAGAACGGCAATTGGGCACGGCACCAGTGCGCCAACTGCAGACAGTATACCAGGTTTAATCGATAGAATGACGGGAGCCAATGCTGTTGGGCGAGCTTCAGCGCTATGTGAGCTCATGCAGGTAAAGAGCGCAGCCTCCACGACGCTGGTATCGAAACTGCATGTTAACATCATATGGTTGCCGCAATAGGTTCCTGTGTTTGAAGCACTTCACTGTTCAACGCGCTTCCCGGACATGGTTCGGGCTGTTGTTGGTTTATTCCTCGATCCAGAATCAAATGGATTCGATGTGGCTCGAGGAGCAAAGCAGTTTGTGTATCACCTGCTGGGCGATTGTGAGGATCCGTTTCAGTTCCTTGACGTCTATTGGGCTGTACTCGAATTCATTGGAGAAAACCTCAGCAACGATCAACTATTCATGAGCAAATATGCCGCCCAAACTGTTGCAGATGCCACGATCATCAGACTGAGTGATTGTTTTCGAGTACTGCTGCTTCTTCTTGAAAGGATCCCTCTACATTGGATTCACTATCCGCCAGAAACTCTCGCCAAAATCATGATATCTACTCTTCAGCTGCTAATTCTGTACTCCAGGTGTGATACGGAGATTGAAGTCGCACGTCTTCGACCGCTTTCGGTGCTGGCAAGCCTAGATGCAAAGCTATCCTGGTTTAAGACATGGATGGCGAAGACACCATCACAATGCCAGCTTTTCCTAGCGCTGAACGACTCCGGCTTCTTAGCCGACACACTACAGACGCTGTCTAACTTTCAACCACTAAACGAGAATGCGAATGACTCTGTTCGCGGCGTCGAATACCTGTCTTCGAAGTATGTAAGTACGTCAAGTAATAATGAGACTATTTTGATCGAGGAAAATGCTGACTCCATGTGAATACGGCAGCTGCTTGCGATTGTGTCAATTGTGCTCGAGTACGCTCCTGGCAGGCATTTTGTTCAGCAATGGCGCAGTCTGTTGGTGCATGATGAGATCGCCACAAGAGTTATCGAATTCAAGAGTTATCAACATTTGGATTTGACTTCAATGAGTTCTGCAAACGAACGGCTGTTTCAGCTTAATCCGACACAGTATATTTCCTTTCATCTGGTGAGTTAGACACACTAACAGTGAGAGAGTGACTGTCTAATGCTTTGTGTATCGTTCGCTTGAACAGGAAAGAGATGAAAAGCAGAACGACTCACTTGATGTCGTTGGGAGTATGATTCTCACAATGGTGGCGGTGAGTGGTCATCGTTCTTACCACGCATATCTCAGTGTACTCACTAATCACTAACTGTTCGTGCTGGGATAGCTGGTGATTTTGGACCATTCACCCGTTAATGCCTCTCCACGCCTGGCTGGTGACGACGCCTGGACAAGTTTCATTCTATCAAGTATGTCGCGTTATGTCGCGTATACAGAGAGCAAACTCGTGGATTCACTTCTCAAGGTAAGCTACTGTATAAATATGGTTCCAATCGCGATCAAATAGCCTGATAGAAATCGTACCCTTGTGTTGTCTAGCTTCTCCTAGCGTGCCTAGACGCCGACTCAACTCGGAAATGCACACAGTCACCACATGATTATAGGACCCGCAACTATTTTTCCTGGTATCCTCTTCGAGACTCAAAACAAATTCTTGAAGCAAGTCAACTCATTCATGATCGAACTCTCATTTCTGCAAGCATAGTTGACAATAGCATCCTCTCTAAGCGGTACTGGGATATTGTCCTAGCGATACTGTCAAGCTGCTCATTTGTCGACAGCCTACCGACACGTGCAAATGGTACTCAAGTGTCTATATTTTGCCTCTGGAAATGGTCTTTTGAAGAGTATTTCCGAGGTCGGTTCGTTTTCGATAAGCAACGAAACGAGACTCGTCTTTTCACCTTGACACGATGTATGCCAACAATGCTACTATTGATGCCTTCGTCTGAGGCGGATCCTATTGCAAGCACTGTTATGGAGCTGCATTCAAATGATCACCCCCACCACGACAATTTCACGAGCGCATTCGTGCAACTTACCGCTTTCGCATCTGGCTTCCAAGCACTAAACTCGATTGGTAAACCTGATGGTTGGGTAACCCTCACTATTGACTCAGTGTTGAATCAGATGATAACATTTGGAGATGTGGCCAACCTTTTTACCTGGAGCTCAGACTGTGTGCAAGCGTTTTTGTCCAGCCAACTCACCTTTGATTTAGTCAACGAAGCTATCACTACTCTACGCGAAACCGGAGAGCTTCCAATGGCAACCACTAGCTGTTGCGATGAATCAGCAACGTCTATCCGAAGGCACGTGCACATATTTTCTATTGTGCGCGCTGCTTTGAGCTCCCCGTATGCGCCGAGGGCCCTCTTCAGCCAGTCTGAACGAAACTTGCTGCTCGAACTTATCTCAGAGACGTTTTCCCGACACAACAAGTTTTGTGCAAGTTCATGTGACAGTGAAGACGAATGCTGTATCGTGCTTCATGCGATGATTCCGCTTTTGAGCGCAATTCCAGCGAAGCTGTATTCCTTCAAGTTTTTGGAGAATCTGGATCTGCTCGGAAGAGATCCCAACGGCGACAAGTTCCAGAGTGGAGTTGGTGCATGCACTTTCCTTAAGCAAAAGTTGCTGTATGATTTGGAGCATGTTGGTGGGCCAACGGAGAGATTGACCTGGTGCCAACTTTATGACTTGGACGCTAATTTCGTCATCAGCTATGCAGCAAAGATTTCAGTAGGAAGTGCGCGCACCACGGCAGAGGGTGTTGCAGAAGCGATCTCAGAGCCCTGCAAGCTAGCAAAATGTGCGCTTTTGAGTGCGATTAATTGTTCTGAGTCTGATCCTGCACTCATGTTCCAGCAATCGTGGGCTCTTATTGCTGAGCTCGAAACCAGTCACTGCGGACTAGAGCAACCACCTTCAGCTGCTGTTGTGACTTCACTGCTGGGTGACGTTCTATTTGCACTTTTGGACAGCCCAAGCAATGGTCTGTGCTCAATTGAAGAAAAGATGACGCAAAGAACAAAAGCAACATCAAAAGCCCAGGCAAGTTTTCCACCTGCAACTCAGCGCAAGATGCTTAACAAAATGTACAAAGACTACTGCCAAGCTCTATCTCTGAGAAGCTCTCCAACGACACTTCATGCTATCATCAAGCAATATGGTAGCGATGCAATCGGGTGCTTTCCCACGACAATACTGATGATTTCCAGCGAAGCGTGCAAGAACGATGATGATAACTACGTGCTTACAGCTCTTCATCGATACTACGAATGCCCCTTGTCAATTTTTGTGTGGCCCCGTGCTTCTCTAGATGAGATTCCACCAAGTTTAGGGCTAGCAGAAGCAGTCGAATGGATTCTTGCGCGCGAATATCCAACGGTACAGAACTGTTTTATTTTGAATATGACAAGTGAAACCTTGCTAACTCTCTCGATGATGCAGGTTCTTCACGCGACAAGGCTGTGCCAAAGTTCTGTGGGGGCACTAATAGCTCGATGGCACACACAGAGCTTCTGGAACTATTTTGACTGGGCCAACATTGCAATTTACATGTATCTCCTTACCCTCTACGGCGTAGATTTCCAGGTGCGACGTCGAATTCTGGGAATAACTTGTGCAAAAACTAACACCACGGTAGGTTTACATGCTAGCCACTGTACTGGCGCACCTTGAGCCGGAGATGCAACGAATTGGTACCAAAAGGAGCCCGCTGAGCCTTGAAGCGTACCTAGAGCTACTTGAGTTCCCCATCGACTTTCGTTTTTCGACGTGGAAGGACGAGCTTTTACGGCTTAGAGCTAAATATCGAGCTAGAACCATATTGGCACTGAGTAGTAGCATCAAGTAAGTGACTAGGAACAGAATCAAACGAATCGAACGCATGACCACCACAGTTTTGTTTGAGTATTGTAAATGTTAGTGGCGAAGGGTTAGCGCACGACTGCTTTGATCGATACTTGTGACTCTCCAGCGGCCTCAGTCTCGATGTGTAGTGCCCCGTTTACCCTCCCAGCTACTCGAAAACTCAGTGCAAGCGTGACGATACCAGCTAGCCCAGCAGCCAATCGAGCTGTGTCTTTATCAAAAGTAGCCTCAGCAAGTGCAGCTTCAAAACCATTGCACGTTGCCTCTACTTTCCGAACTCGGAACCGCTCTTGCTTGAACCCCACGTTGCGTATGCGCACTGGGAACAAATACACTTCTCCGATTTGCAAAGTGCCCAGGGATATGATGGGTGGCGCGATTTCCATGGCAAACGGCCGTGTGGTTGGAGATCCGGCGTTAGAGGTTGAAGCTGCAGCTGCTGCAACTACGAGTGGGCTGCGAAGGTGCTCGCTATGGCTAAACGCTGAGTGAAAAGAAGGGGTTGTAGGAGCTAGTGCAGGAGATAGCGGCTGATTTAAGGTGTCGATGTAAAGCGGCCTCGATGGGCTTGTCATACTGGGGGTTTCCTTGGACAATCGATAGTCCGTAAATCCGGACCGAGATGGACATCGCGCTGGTGATGTTGGTGGTCGACTCGCAGGGCTATATGCTGCCGTTCTTGTTAAACCTCCAAGCGTTTTCTCGTCTAACAGATTGACTCGAGAACCGACTCTCGCTGATTCGCTCCCGCTGAGCGCTGACATTGGTGGACTAACTGGCCGCCGGCATGAGAAAGGTGCTACCGATCTAGGTGGCGACAGAGCCTTTTCTTGTGGTAGAACCGAGAGTCGTGTAGTCATCCGATACTCAGGTCCGATGAGTCTCTCAATACCAAATTCGGTAAGCACCCAGCAAACCTTTTGGCTCGCAGTGTATGCTCTCTTCCAAATCTCTTCGCTGTTATTGCTGCCGATCTTTGAGCTGATTCCAGGAGAAGGGAGCGAATCTAATGACAGTGTCGATGCTGATGTCCCTGTCAATAGTCCAGCCGCCATTAGCGTAGACCCAGGCGGCGACACTACAGACCGGTGGCGATTGAGATTCCCTACGTCACGCGAGTACTGCTTTTTGAAGTCGTCTACTTCCTGAGGGTTGTGGCGTGTGATGAAATCTCGGCCGCCTACGAATTTGTTTCGATTTGTAAGCGTCCGGCAGCTGTACGGCTGCAAAATCTTGTACTCGTCGTAGTCGGGAATCGCCAAGATTAGCAGCGCATTCTTGTCGTCCAGCACCGTGGACTTGCGGCTCTTGCGCGCAATCTGCTCCGTCACGCTCATCTCGAGCTTCACGGGCGTGGATCTGCCACTTGGAGACGTCATTGGAGACGATAGCATCGAGCGCATTGACGATAACTTGGTGGCTGCACTTTTGAAGGACGCAGCAGCTTGAGACGACGACCTCGGCGGCGAGAAAGCACCGAACGACATGGCTGCGACCTCATCACCTTCGCAAACCAAGGAAGCAAGCTGTGGAGGAGATAGCTCTCTGCCGTAGCTCATTGTGACCTTGGGCAGCGAAACCCGCAATGGGCTGCAATCGGTCACTTGGCGAGAGTTATTTTCAGGCAGGATCGCGTGTGATCCGGTACGACAAGATGACGCCACCGTGGTTGTGTCAATTCCACCGACAGGAAAATGGCCGTCACTTCCGGTTGGCTTGATCGGCTTCGCGCTGTGCCAGCGCCTCTGGCGCTCCACCACCGACACCTCATCATCTCCGTATGCCACGTCAGTCGCTTCAAGTTGAGCGGCTCCACTTCAACTTGCTGCCGATTCGCCAAAACTATCCGGTCTTGCCGCCAATGGCAGTGCAGCGCGTGAGCCGTTCCGATTGGGCAGCCCACTCGAGGTTTTTCACAAAATCACAGGGTTTTTCGACGCGATCGCACTTACCACCTCTATTAGGTGCGCGTAATGCCGCTTATTGTACCGCGAACGCGCACCTAAAGCGCACCTAACGGCTCCATACGCGTCGCTCCCCCCCTTGCCCGCTGCTGCAAAGGATTTCCAAGCCGAGAAAGGCGCCGCGCCAAGCCGAGCCAAGCCAAGCCGAGCCGAGAGCGGAGAAGCGGAACATGGTGCGTGGCTGGCGCCGGTCGAGCTGCGTATACCGCGCGTATAGCTGGCGCGGACACTGCGGCTGGGAGCGGAGCTGACGCTGTCCGTGCGTCTCTGGTGGCTGCTGCGGCGGCTGTAGGTCGTGCTGTCGGCGTCGCTGCTGACGCGCAGCGGCAAAGGTGCGAGGCCTGCGTTGCCTGCGTTGAAACGCGGGGTTTGGGCTCACGACGGCGGCTTTCGCAGTTCTCGTGGCGCGGCAGTTCGTGGAGATGACGCGCATGCGGCTGGAGGTGCGTGGATACCGGCGGATTCCATGTGTGAAGCCGAAATGGAGGCGCTGACGGGGCTCTCGACCGCTGCAGGGGCTGCTGACGGCCTTCCCCAAGCTGCTGTCGAGCGGCCAGCGCGAGCACACGTTCATCGACACGGACAGCGTGCGCTACGTGTACCAGCCGCTCGAGAACTTCTTCGTGCTCATCATCACCAACAAGACGAGCAACATCGTGGAGGACTTGCACACGATCCAGCAACTCGCCAAGCTCGTGCCCGACATCTGCGGCCCGCTCAACGAGGCAGCCATCCGTGACAAGCAGTTCGAGCTCATCTTCGGCTTCGACGAGCTGATCACCGCCGGAGGGCACTCAGAGAACATCAGCGTGCAGCAGGTGCGCGTCAACATGGAGATGGAGAGCCACGAGGAGAAGCTCCACAACATGATCCTCGAGAGCAAGCGTGCCGCGGCCAAGGATGACATGAAGCGCCACACGATCCGCATCAAGGAGGAGCAGCGAGAGCGCGCCCGCATGGAGCGCGCCGGCATGGGCAGCATGGGAAGCCAGAACTCCTTCGGCAGCGCTATGAACAGTGCTTTCGGCAAGTCGCCTCGTGGATTCGGCAGCGGCAGCGGCAGCGGTAGTAACAGTTACAACAACAGCCCGCGCTCGGGTGGCGGTGCACCGACCTCGCCGCCATCGTACAGCAGACCGGAGCCGCCTGTGATTTCAAAGACTTCGGGCATGAAGCTCGGCGGTGGAGGCTCCACCAACACGAGCAAGTCGTTTATGGATGCTATGGCCGCCGAGGATGATCTGAAAGAGATCCCGCCGATGAGCTCGGCGGTGCAGGCTGTCGCCAAGCCCGAAGTGGCTGCCACCGTGAGCCACGACCCTATTGGCGCGGTCGTCGAGGAGAAGATTACGGTGCTCCTCAACCGCGAAGGAGCGCTCGAGCAACTCGAGGTCAAGGGTAACCTGTTTGTGTCGGTGAATGATGTCAACAGCGGTTGCTGCCGGCTCAAGCTGCGCACGTCCAACGCAAATGGGATTGCCTTCCAAACGCATCCCAAGGTTGACAAGCGCCTGTTTGATCAGGAGTCAGTGCTGGGTCTCAAGGTTCGTTTCTTTGATTCGTATTGTTTGGCGTGCTTCAACTAACGACGTTGTTTTGTAGGACCCGACCAAGCCGTTTCCCTCGACGCGTGTGGCTTTTTTGCGGTGGAGCCTCAAGACACAAGATGAGTCGTACTTGCCGCTAAATATTACGTGCTGGCCGGAAGAGGAAGGCAGCGGAAAGGTGCGGTGAAATGGCTGTGTTTCCTTGTCGACGCCAAGCATTCTCACCGCTTTGCATGGTACTTTGTGCAGCTGAACGTCAGTGTCGAGTACTCTATGGAGCGCGACATGGTGCTCGAGAACGTGAACATTCTGATCCCGCTTGGCTCCCACGATGCACCGAACGTCGCGAGCATCGACGGACAGTACCAGCACAACTCGGGCGAGGGCTCGCTGTTGTGGCACCAGGACCAGATCACTGCCGAGTACGTTGAGCTGAATTGTCGGTGCATGCTTGCTCGACTAATATTGTTCTGGTGGAAATCGCAGCAACAACTCTGGCACACTGGAATTCTCCATTCGGGGCTCCAACATGGACGCCTTCTTCCCGATCGCTGTCTCGTTCTTCTCGCGCACCGTGTACAGCGACGTGCAGGTGGAAGCGGTGGCCCGGACGGACGACAACTCGCCCATCCAGTTCGGCTTCGAGAAGCTGCTGTCGACCGAGGCGTACCAAATTGTTTAGAATGTGTGGCTCGCTCGGGCGGGCGCAGCGCGCCGGCTATCTCGCGCGTGCCCGCCCGCCCGCTCGTAACGAAAAGAAATCTAATGGACGCGATGGCAGATGGCAGACGGCCGTGCTCGCCCAGTCGGCCGCAGGTCTATTACGTTGACGGGCGGAAGACGTCGGGCTGCGAGGCGCGCAGCAGGTCCTCAGTCTTGGCGCGCAGGCAGCGCTCGAGCATCCTGCGCGTGCGCTTGCAGTCGGCGAAGGCCTTGCGCTTGTCGGGCGCCCCGCGCAGGCACGCGTACCAGCCCTGCAGCGCCTGCTCGCACACGGCGCCGCCCACGCAGTGCAGGTACTGCGTGTAGAGCGCGCGCGGATCCTGCGCCTGCGCGGCCGCCCTGCCCGCGGGGGTCGCGCCCGCGGCCTCGACCATGCGCTCGAAGGCCTCGCCGCAGCCCAAAAAGCGCTGGAACTGCGCGCCGAGCTTGGCGTCGCGCGCCGCCGCGTCTACGGCCTGCGGGTCCAGTGAGCCCTCGCGCACCAGCTGCGCGCGTCAGTCGGCGGCTCAGCGATCTACATGAATGGAACTGCGGTTGATGGCCTACGGTACCTCGTGGAGGCGCACGGCCGACAGGCACTGCGGCAGCGCGGGGTCGTTCATGGCGGGGAGGAGTGGGCCAGGCCAAACGATTTTGCCACCGCATCGATCGCATACAAAAAACCAGTGTATCACTCTCCATTACAACTTCTCCACTCTGCCTGCACTAGACACTAGATGAACCGCCGGTGCTGGTCGCCCATGCTCTCGTCGGCATCACTGCCGCGCCGCTGGCCCGCGTAGATCTCGGCGTACTCGTCGCGGATCGTGACCGACAGGATCTCGCCCATCTTGCGCTTGAAGCGGTCGCAGTAGGCGGTCGGCGGCATGGCCGACAGGCCGTCCGGGTCCTTGCCCAGCATCTTCGTCTTGGCGAACCGCTCTAGCTTCTTGTCCATGTTCCACGTCTGCAGGATGTCGATCATGCCGAAGTAGTACACGGACGGACCCACGACAGTGTTGGCGCGCCGTGTGCCCGTGCCGAGACGAGGCAGCCCTGAGCGAGACTTGGTCGGCGGCGCGGCGCCACTCGCACCCCGACCTGGTCGGTGGGTCAGCTCTGACGTTACCAGGTTGCCGTTGGTCTTGCGGCCGGGGATCGGCATCTCCTTCATCATCTGTGCGTCCTCCTCCACATCTCCGTTCACCATGTACTCGACATTGTGGATTCCGAGTAGCAGCGAGTAGTCCATGATGCCCAACCGGGACAAGAAGTTCGCGTCCTTGACCAGCTGGTCGTACAGGTCCTCCGCCACCTTGGGATCCAGACGTACCTTGGCAGTTAGGTCATTGTCCTTGAGCACCACATTCGGCTCGTGACGACCAACACGCGCACGGCAGTTCTCGGCATCGGTCGAGCCGAACACATACTTAGCGTTACAGTGTCGGCACGTTACGCTCTTGCCCTTCGACGGGTGCTTGGCGCTGCGGTTGACCCACGAACCCTTGATATCGTACCGGCGGTGAATCACCTTCTCCGTGCTGAACAGGTTCGCCATGACAACAAAGTTGAACGTGTTCCCGTACAACCGGATGGCGTGGCAACCGTAGAACCGGGTGAGCAGGCTGTCTGGGTTTGTGAGTAGGAATGAAGCGTATTCGGCGGCAATCGACCGCAGGAACGTTGATTCCTCGTCGCTCATACTCTTGACGATCAGCTGCTGGTCGTGCGAGAAGAACATGAACGCACCACTGGCGCCCTCACTCAGTCGTTCCTATCAGTTTCACCAGAGGGGAGTACGTTAGATGCCGGTTTACCCGCACTACACAACACTGTAAGCCCGTACCTTCGTCGTGCGGCTCAGACTGTCGATGTATTGGTTCGTGTCAATGCCAAAATGCTCGCGGATCGTTTGGAACGTGTGCGGGCAATAATCGATGAAGAGCGTGCCCTTGCCGAGAGCTGCCTTCGGACGTGTACGAATCATGTAGTCATCGACACCGAGCGAGCCCCGGTTGTCCTCAGTACCTTGCGGTTGCAAGTAGAGCTCCTGCTGTGTGGCTCCGGGAGGAAGGTGCTGCGTATCCCGGACCGCTTGAATAATGCCGGTCGTCGTGTAATACAACACCTCGCAGCGAAGAGCTAAGTTCACTTGCGGACTGAGGTCCACGTCAACGTCCACGTCTCCCTTCTTGCCCTTGCCCCGCAGCTTTGCCCTATGCAAATGACACGAACAGTGTTAGATTCGAAATCGAAGTCGGACGATATGATTTCGTGTCAACGTACTGGTCATGGAAGTCGTTCATCTGGAACCAGACAACGAAGTCGAAGTAGCCCTTGCACGTGATCATAAAGTTCATCATCTGAACAATCCACCGTGGCTTATCTGTAAGCACCAGGTACGGCACGTAGAAGGCGAACGTGATCGCCCAGTAGATAATCAGCGCAATCACGTAACTATGCAAACCAGCAAATATTGATCGTCAGTTAAGGCAAAAGGGAGCGAAGTGCATGCTTCGATAGACTCACATTGTGACGGAGTGCAGCACACGCAGGCGCATGCGAAGAGTCTCCGAGAGACCCGACACCGAGCGCTGGTAAGCCCAGTAAATGACGACAATAGCGTACACCCAGTACAAAATGAGCCAAATGTAAAAGAGCAGCCACGACCTGAACGCGAAAAGTTGACACATGAGTCAGCAAAAGTGGCAATGGTGATGATGCCATCAATGGAGGAGTGATTGACGCACTGGAAGTTGAGCTTCCAGAGATTGCCGGTCTCGGTCGAGTCACTTGAGCTGCCTGAGGATGCAGATCCATTGGAATCCGCAACCTTGCTCTTGCTCTTGGTCCAGCAGTAACCGAATTCCGACTCGCCCGCAAAATCGGGAATGGAGACAAGAAGAATACACGTGACCAATGCTGCAATGCGTCAAACAATGTCAGCACGAAATAAATGAGCGGCAGCGAGCAAGAGCACGTACCGGTCAGCCAAACGTAGGAATGGTAGCGCCGCACATTGCGCTTGTAGTCTGTGAACGGACTCTGCAGGGACGACAGCATGTCGATGGCCATCACGAAGAACCAACTCTCGGAGCTCCAGAGGAAGAACTGGGTGAGCGCAGCCGTCGCCGAGCACGACGTGTCCGAGAGCGTGTCGCCGCAGCTGCCGGTGCCACACTTGTACAGCTCGGTCACGACCAGCACGCTGACGAGGCCGATGTCGCACAGGCTGCGGAAGAAGATGATCGGGTTCGGGTGCTTGCGCCACGTGGGGCGCGTAAGGAACGTGTAGCAGACCGATAGACACGACATGAGCGTGACGACACCGCCGCTGAGCAGTCCGACGGACGCATCGACCGTGTTGTCTGCGAAGACGATGGTGACGGCGGCGCCGCAGATGAAGACGAGGAACATGAGCGCCTGGATCTTGTAGTTGTTGGCCCAGTGGATGGAGTTGGCGACCGTGATCTTGGCGTGGAACCAGCCGACGCCGTCCGTGAGCCCGTTGAACTTGTCGTTGCCGTAGCTGCCGTCGTCGATGCTGCCCTCGGAGCTCTCATCTACAGAGCGCATCGTGTCACCGCTGATCTGTAAGTGTTCCGGTCCGCCCGCGGGGGACTTTCGCAGCTCCACGGGCGTGTGCATCGAGTGGTAGTTATTACTGCTCACGCCATCGTTCGTCAGCCGCGTGCCACCCACTACCACCTCTTCCTGTAGCACGCACCCTCCGCGGCCGCTCTTGGAGTTGGAGAATGCGCCCGCGCCGCCGTCCGCGCCGTCGCCCTCGGCGTACCCGAACTCGTTCGGCGGCGGCGGCGGCGCCGTCTTGGGCTTGCGCGGCTGCTGCTGCGGCGGTGCGTCGGCGCTCGGCAGGCTCATGAACACCGGATGCCGCTGCGATACGTCCAGCCCGCCGTTCGTGTCCCGCTGCTCGCCCTCCATGGCGCTGGCGCTGGCGCTGGCGCGGATCCGGCCCGGCGCGTCGGTTTCGCGGCTCTCGCGCGCGCTGCAGAGCGCCACGGGGCCCGAGCGACGGCTCGATCGACTCGCGGGAGGATCGCGCGCGTCACTTGCGGCGTCCGAGGAGCGCTGGGGGCGGCCGTCGACCGCCGCGGCCGAGGGAAGCGGAGCTGGCGCCGCCTTCTGCGCTTGATGGTCCGGGGCTGGCGCTTCCCGGCTTTGGCCTGCGAGTACAATGGGGCGGGGCCTGAAGTGGCGCTGGCAAAGTAAGCGGAAAGAAAGCCAGGGCGCGGCGCTACTTTTGGCTTCTGGCAGCAAATGGGTCGCTGGTCGGACATACAAACGGCAAGAGAGACAACCGGCTGGATTCTCGGCTTTTTTCCTGCCGCAGCGCTACCATACTTTTAGACTTGACTCTAGTATGATGAAGTGTGAAGTAGCGATTGTGGGTGACCCCTAGCCTGAGCTGAAAGGCTCCACTTTGCGATTTTCCGGCATTCCCCTGAGATCCAGCTTCAACTACCCGGCGGACTTGAAGTCTTGAAATCGTTGCCAACCAACGGACTCTTGGACCGATGAAAGCGTGATGAACTTGTGATGAACATGTGCGTCAAGGCGCTTCAAGCGCAGCGGCGATCAGTCCATGGCCTGGTGATTATCGCAACTCCACAGGAATTGGAGCGAATTGGAGCGATTCTCGTGCTTGGCGTTTTGTCGTCCTACAGTACTGGGCACCACCAGCGTTCGACTTGCTGCCGTTGACGGCCCAGGAGCTATAGAGAGCGCGACTGCCAGAGTTCTATGCATGTAGGCGTCCACGTACTTACGCCTCATGCTTTGGCCGCGTCTTTGAGCTGTTGCCAACGCACTCGACAATCGACGGCCAAGGATCGCGCGAGCAGTAGAGGCGAGGCAGCGAAAGCCTTCATGTTCTAATTCGCACTCATAACTAGTCGTGCCTTTTACGCTATTCATGTCTAACAATCCCCTCATATCAGATACGACGCTGTTTAATCATTCCAAAGCCGTGAGATGGCTACATGGCTACATTCTGCTTCAACATGGGCCAAGCACAGCCAGCTCTCGCCGCAGTCGCGGAATCGCCTCCTACCGCCGTCGCGGTCCTCAGCTCCAGCTAGCTCCTCCACCACGTCCGCGAATGCCGCATGCGCCTCCAATTTTTCTGCTTGTGGCGCTCTTGGCCGTCTCCAGCGTCGCGGCCCTCAATGCTCAACGCCTGAAGTCTCCTCCGCCGTCTCTGCCTGGCACTCGCCGCCTCTCGTCGTCGCCGGCCAGCGCGCTCGCCAACTCGACGGCGCTGCTGGCGCTGGCGGCCAACATGTCGGTGCACCTGGACGAGCGCTACGCGTTCGACGGCTCGCACTCGGACTTCGCGCAGCAATTCTTCCGGCTGTACCTGTCGGCGGGCGGCGACGCGAGCGCGAGCCTCTCGAGCAGCCTCTCGGGCGTGGCGGCGCCCCCGGCCGCGCAGGTGCCGCCCGAGGTGGCTGCGTACGTGCGCGAGGGCTTCGGGCTGGCGTTCTCGTCGCTTCCGCCGCTGCTGCAGCTCGCGGCCGTCTGGGACGGCGGCTTCGTGGCGGCCGCGGCGCTGGGCTTCGTGCGCGTGCGCGTGCGCTGCGGGTTGCGCATGTCGGAGCTGGCGCTCTCGCTCGCGGCCTACCGCGGCGCCGGGTGCGTCGAGCAGCCGTGCGCGTCGCCCGCGGGCGAGCGCTTCTCGCAGTCGCTCTACTGCAACGGCGATCAGGTGGCGCGCGTGGCCCAGTGCGCGGCCAAAGACGGCGTGGCGCCAGTGCACGCGCCCATGTGGAGCGACGGCGGCGCCGAGGACGCGCTGCCCGTGGCCGAGGTGGCCAAGCACCAGTGGCAGGACGGCAACCGCAGCTTCACGGTCTTCGCCGTGCACCTTGCGGGCGACCCCAACACGTACGGCAAGTGCGCGCTGCCGTCCATGACGGTGCCCTGCGTGCCCGACGACGGCTCGGAGCGCTGGTGCGCGCCCCGGCGCGGCCGCATCGTGGCCGAGTGGCTCGCGCACGAGCAGCGCCGGCAGGCCGCGCGGCTGCAGCCGTCGGCGGGCCAGCAGGTCGCGGCCTTGGGCGCGGGCGGAGGCTCCGGCTGGGGCGGAGCCACCTCCGCGTTCGTGGCGGCTGCAGCGGCTGCAGCAGTGCTGCTGGGCGTGGCGATTGCGGCGCTTGTCGTCTGGAAGCGAGCGCCACGTGGGCGGAAGTGCGCGATCCTGGGCGACGACCTGGCCGGCAGCGAGAGCTGGAGCGACGGCGGAGAGCGAGACGCCTGCGACCAGAACGGCGGCCGGCTCCGGCGCGTCGACTTCGCGCTGGACCAGTCGACGCGCCGGTCGCGGTCGTTCGACGTCCGCGAGGCCGGCCGCAGGCCCAGCCCGCGGTCCGGCCGCTCGCAGCAGCTCTCCATCTCGTTCGCCTCGTCGACGTCCATGCCGTTCTCCCCGCCGGCGTCGCCGCCGTCGTCGCTGCGAGTCATCTCGGCGACCCCGCAGCCACCAGAGGAACCCGAGTCGCTGACGAAGGACAGCGGGCGGTCGCACGCGAGCTCAAAGCGGTCGGTGACGTCGCTGGAGCCGACGCAACGCTGCGGATCGCTGCTGGACTCGGCCGCGTCCATCATGATCACCAGCAACCCGGCACTGTCTGAGTCGGCGCAGGGCCCGCTCGAGCCCGACAGCGCGCTCGTCGCGCTGCCCGAAGACCCGCAGGTGCTCGCTCTACGAGTGGAACCGGCCGACGTTCGGCGGCTGAGTCGGCTGGCGGTCGGCGCCTACGGAGAGATTTGGCTCGGGCGGCTGCGCGGAGAGCTCGTGGCCATCAAGCGGCTGCGGGACGAGCGAAGGAAGCGGACGCGAGAGCTCGAGGCCTTCGCGGCCGAAATCCTGCTCATGACGAGGCTCGCGCACCCGAACGTGTTGGCTCTGCGCGGGATCGCGTGGACGTCGCTGCCGTCGCTCAGCCTCATCATGGAGTTCATGGAGAGAGGCGACCTGCACCGCGTGCTCCAGAAAGAAGGCGCGTGGCTCACGTGGAGCGTCGCCAAGGCCAAATTGGCTCGCGATGTGGCTCGAGCGCTCGCGTACTTGCACTCTCGAGGCGTTGTGCACCGGGACCTCAAGTCGAAGAACGTGCTGATTGGCGAGGAGTTAGAGGCCAAGCTGAGCGACTTTGGCACAAGTCGGCACCGCTCAAAACGGTCCGCTGTAACAAGCAGTGGACGCGAAGCCAACTACGAAGCCAGGCTCTGCGAGATGGATCTCGAGACAGCGGAGGAGCAGGTACTCGATGAAGAAGACCTGTCCATGACTGCTGGCGTTGGCACAGCGTACTGGACGGCTCCAGAGGTGCTGGCTGGAGGACGATACGCAGACAAAGCGGACGTGTACTCGTTCGGCGTCGTGTTGTCCGAGCTCGATACCTGCGAGCTGCCGTTTTCCAGTGGCCCGCTCGACTATTCGCGCTTGGCCGCGTCAATGCGCCCTCTGCAGGTGTTGAGCCTCGTCTTGGACGGCAAATTGCGGCCTCGGTTCTTGCCGTCGTGTCCCGAAGCGATTCGAACATTGGCTGCTGCATGCCTCAACGCTGACGTGGATGCGAGGCCAACAGCTGTGGATCTGGTTGAGACGCTGGACGCGTTCATCGACAAGCAGTCGAGCTGAGGTTGAAGTGTAAAAAACATCAAGTGGACGTGTTCAAGACAGCTTCAGTGTTCCCATCGAAAAGTGTATGACTCCTATTCTGTGTACGCCAATCTATTGACGATTTCTTTTTCCATGTAGCACCGTGAACTTCCATCTAATCCAATATGCGCTCTGTCAAGCTCCAACACTAGCGACAGCCATAAAAAATGGAGCTCAGCTTCAATTGGCTAGGCAAACTGTGACTACCATCAAAGACTGGTCGCAAATTCAGCCATACAAGTTGACAGCCCAAGATCCTAGCGTCGAGGCAGATCAAATGCGAGTGAAGCGAATAGGATTGCGAAGGGTGGTAACCTGTGTGGGTTTAGCAGGGCTGCAATCGTTACATCACGCGCATCGTGGAACCGCAACCATGAGGATTTTTTTTTTGTCAGCTACAGCTTTCCGCAACCTGCATTTCTGCTTTCGCTATGCTCGAAACCCACGCAATTGTAGGAATACCTTGTTGTTGTCAAGACCAAGTGGTGGCATGCGTGTGATTCAAAGAAGGCATCTTAGCGCCATTTTGAATTCGAGTTCTCGGTGTCTAGGAAAGCTTTCGTGAAGTGGATGATAACCTTGTCCTTACAAATTCAGATACTCGTGAGATTCTTTCACTTCCAACTTCCAACCACATATTTACAATAGTTCTGGTATACACTGTCTAACAATCAAATAGGCTCGAGCTCGTCGTTCACGAGGATGCTGTTGTTCGAAAACACCCCTGTGCGCTCGAAGTAGCTCAATAGCTCTTCCATTGTCTGGTCATCGAGTTCGTTTACTCGAGTTGCTTCGTCAACAGCACCGCAGGTTACAGGAAACACATCAGTAGCGTCAGTTGTACGAGTTTCACCAAAAAAGTCGCTTTCGGTTGTCGCGAAATGAGTCTGCAAAGATGCCGGGCAAACAGCCAGGAAAGCCGAGATCTCGTCAATAACGCACGGTATCAAGTAGTCCGGAACTTCATCCACTACAATCTTGATCTCGTTCCTCTCAAATCCCATTCGATGAACACGCTCGACCGCCAGTCCTGAAGCAGTAGCTGCCGTTTGATTACACGGTAGGATCGGCACGCGAGGTGTCGCCATCGCTGATCCTGATGCCATACGTAGAATGTAAGGTTGAACCGGCTTCGCTGCTCGCTGTCCTCTCGGGTCGATTCGACGAGGCCGGACTCTGCCGATGCCAGCATATCGCCGATGCAAGCTGAGTGCGCGTGACAACGTTTGCGTACGCGTCTTGGTACCAACGAAGTTTGCAACGTCCTGCCACGTACAATCGTCAGGTAGCACTAATAGCGCCTCATGGAACCGCAGGTGCTCTTCGTGGCTCCACTGGAAACGATTGTTGCACACCGATGGCCGCAAGACACTGTCATCCGCAAATCGCTCAAGCAACTCGCGTCGCAGTGTTGTACTGATCATGAAGACTGGCGATTGATGGACCTCAAATGGCCAAATGGGGAGTGAGCGCTCGGCAACAAGCAGCGGTGAAGAATACGAGGCAACCAAGATGTCAGAGCGAGCGGTGCATCAAATGGTGGCTAGTTTCAACACGCAGAGGCTGAATGCGAATCAGCAGCTCGTTCTGCGTCTTTTCCTGTCGATGCCCCATCGTCTTTTGTACATCTCATCTCCACTCGGTGTGTGTCGGGTGATTCCCAGTGGGAATTTCCCACCATGGCCATCACGTAGCTTATGCTTTTGCTGAAGAATGCGGCTCTGCTTGGGGCAGGATCCGCGACAATGGGGCTGACGCCGCACGCGTCACCCGCATTTCCACCTGAGAGCGTCGCTCTCTCTGCGTTGCATCAGGAGGAGGCGCGTTCAATTGTTTTGATGCGGTCCGGTGTGCGGACGAAGTGAATGAGATCCTCGCATACACATCCCAAGACTCGGCGATCTTAAAGTGTTAACACGTCAGTACGACTAGTGTTCTCTGACTGCTCGGGTGACATCTCAACGTGGGACTCACGTCGACTTGCCTCCATGAGCATTCAAGCCGAAGCGGCTTTCGAGTCGTCCCAAGCCGATGAGTGAGCAAGCTGAGCACCGTGAAGCCACGCACGAGGTGTTGTTGATGTGATGTTCTTGTATAGGAAGATGCCGTCACAATTTCCTTTACAAGAACAGTCCCAGCACTGTGTCATCGCCATCACTTGCTGCAATGCAGGACTCGACAGGCGCGCTGCTCGCGCCGCTCGGGTCGCCCCAGCGCCTTCCTAACGTCCGTTTGCCGCATGTTGAGCCAGGGGCAACGCTGGCGGAGGTGGAGGCGCTCACGGACGCCGACATCCGCGCGCTCGCGGCCTATTTGGACGAGGCGGCGTCGACGCCCGAGCCAGTCGAGGCGACGGCCTCTCCGTCGGTCGAGATCGTCGCGTTTGGGGCGGAGAAGAAGGCCAGGGGCAAGAAGGCGCGCAAGCACACGGAGAAGCGGCGGCTGCAGCTGGTCGAGAGCGCGCGGAGGCACCGAGACAGGAAGAAGGTGAATGCTGGCACGCTTTTCTAGGAAGACCGGCGCCGGCTAAGTGAGACTGTGGGCAGAATGAGGTGGCGGAGCTCCAGGAGGAGGCCGCGCTGCTGGAGCAACAGCTGGAGGTACTGCGGCGACAGCACAAGACGCGCGCCAAGTCGACAGCCATCGCGCAGTGGGAGGAGCGAGCCGCCCTCGAGCTCATGAAGCGCCGGAAGGCCGAGGCCGCCCACGAAAAGCTGCGCTACGCCACGTACAGCTACGGGTGCTACATCCGAGGCATGCGCTCCGTGTTCTCGAGCTCGCCCATGGTCAACGCGGTAAGTGTTTGCTCGTGCAGTGCGCAAGCAAACACAATGTACACAACATTCCTTATTGCTGGTCTAATGATGACTTGGTCGCCTCGCAACAGGAGCTCAACATGCAACATCTGCTGCACTCGATCTCTTGCCTCGGACGATCGGCGACAGCTCGCACTCGCGAGTGCCGCGCTGCTTGCACAAACGAAAAGTTGGACCGCGCCATCGAGATCGTTAACCGGGAGACCTCTGGGATCCCGCTACGCGACATTGACGGCCGTGCTGTCCGGTCGCCCAGCATTACAACCCGTCAGATTCGCGCTCGAGAAGACCAATTCGGCATGACTTGTGTGGCAGTGTACGCGCTGGACACGATAGACACCGACCGCATCTTTCAGGCTGCGAGTGGCGCCATTTTGGGCTTCGGCGCTGAGTGGCCTGGGCATACTCTGAAGAATTCGAACGTGCACATCGTCGACTCACCGGCCGAGACAATCCGCTATGGCATATTCGCCACGAGATATGTAAACGACACTACTTCGGACGAAGTTGAGCTGGGCGGTAGCATGCTGTCATACTATCGTGTGACGAGCTCATACATCATACTATTGTGGGACTACGTCGACAAGGACGATTTACACCCGCTGCCTCCCAACGCCAGTATTCGGCGTGATGTTACTGGAGCGTACGTTGCGGCATTTATCTACGCTGATCCTACAAGTTGTGCTAACGCGTATGCTGTGACCAGATTGCTGGTGCGCCAGGAAGTGTGCGAAGACGGTGTTGAGCGCGTGGTATGTCGAAGTGCGTGTACAAAATTGCACACATTTCGAACGCCAGCGGCAGCTCGCGAAAAGAGTGGCAGGATGTTCGGCGAGCTCATGGAAGCTGGTGCAAAAGTATGTGGATTCGAAGTCTACAATGTCATCAAAGAGGAAGCGGTCGTTCTCGGGGGGAAACTCCGCTCATCGACGGGTCAGGTATATGTTTGAGCTAATGGAAACAACGGAGCATACTTTGGGCAGGATGGAACTGGTCGAGACGTATTGAATTGCGAATCTGGCGAACTTCACGTGACATATGGCAATTCTTGGTTAAACATGACGACGTCGCGGCTTTCGTCGGCAGAGACATGCAAATCCCAGAAAGACCGCAGCTGGCGCGACGATGACCACAGTAACGACCGCAACAGTGTTTCGTGAGGTCTCGTTTGAAGCGTGGGAACCAATCTCACCTTTTGCTGTCATTGGAAATGTCGCGCGTTCGACGTTTTCTTCAGTCGATGAGTTGGCATTGGTGGTTGGGAGCAGCGGCAAAGGCAGAGTCTTACTCGGCGCTGGCTTTCTAGCCGGCATCGGGATGGAGAGGATTCCTTTAGATCTGTCCGGCGAATCAAGACGAGACCTTGCTGGATCAGTTTCGCCTTCACCATTGCTGCAATTTGGCGCTGGGCATTGACATCGAAGAGGATCGGTGTTGAGCTCCTCGGCCCACTGCCGTTCACGCTCGAGATCTTGGATATGGGACAAAAGTGATTCGATTCGAGCATCCAAGAACTGGACACGCTGATCTAGCCATCTCGATTGCAGAAAAATTCGCTCGATCGAGCGAATTACCAGCAGACGCCTGGGCGCTACAGGGTAATAGATTGGCAGGTGGCGCGCAAAGGTGACAGTTACCATGAACACGCAGCCTATAGCAGCACAAAACAGCAGCCTCATTTCCCACCGTGACGGAAGAAAGCGAAGTGGCGTTTTACAAAGCGGAGTCCGCATGTTTCCCAGACTCCGAATGAGCCTTGGTGCAAACTTTCCGAGACTATGATGTCTGGTCAGATTTTCATGATGACCTTCGATGCGTGGGTGTTGCTAGACTGATGGGAAGAAAACTACCCGCTCGGCGAAATGAATCGGAAAAGATACTGTATCTACACGTCTCAAGTTCGCTGGCGGTAAGAGTTCAGCAATTCAGCGCGCCGATGTGGTAATGGTCCCGGACAATCCCCGTCTTAGATCACTCGCCCCGCCACCATTTTACAGCTGCACCACCGGAGTGCGAAGTCTCAGGACCGCATGTGTCGCAATAACCCTCGCCGTGGAAAGAGTTTTGCTCTCGGATTCGATCCAAGGACCGGGATGAGCCGGTAATTTATGTCCGTTGGAGAAGTCATGTCTCGTTGGCAACCCCAACTTGGCGTCGTACGCTACTTGGCGACGCTGTTGGGATTCCCAACAATGCCGCCTAGTAGCGTACTGTAGCGTGGTGTCAGATGTGTGGCAATTGGGAGCAGGTCTTGCTAGACTCGAGTCTGGGTGGATACATTCCTGCGGTTTTGAAGCCACCGCAATTCCAGCTTGCAAAACTAGCCTCTCGCAAAGTTCTACTCCATGTGGCGCCGGAATCGCTTTCTTCCTCGCACTTACTTTATCCAAGTCGCTGCCGGACGCGCTCGAGTCGCCTCTCTAGTCGAAATGCCCGCTTTGAGCGCATTTGTAATTTCGGCTCATGCTAATCAAAAAATCCACGACGGCCGCGCCCGCCCATGGCGTCCGCCGGCGCACTTGGCCTCCGCTCACTCTTCAATTCGCCAGGCAGCGCTCACTCGGCCTCTTCAAGTTCGCAGTCGCGTTCCTGCCACCAGCAGTCCAAGCCCCGCGTCCGCTTGGCCGATTGCGTCCATTTCCGTCCATTTCGGTCGATTTCCGTCCATTTCGACCTCCGCCATGGCGATCACAGCACGAGTGCGCGACGAGCTGCTGGGCAGCGACGCGAGCCTGGCGCCGCCGGCCAATCCCGAGGCTGCGGCCAGGACGACGCCGGCCAACGCTCGCTGGAGCGAGTGGGAGCACGAGCGCTTCCTCGAGGCGCTCGCGCTCTTCCCCGAGGGCCCGTGGAACCGCGTGGCGGCCCACGTCGGCTCCAAGAACCGCCGGCAGGTCATGAGCCACGCACAGAAGTACCGCCAACGGCTCGCCCGGCGCAGGAGCCGCCAGCGCACGCTGCGGGAGCTCCAGGCCGGACAGGCTCGGGCTCTGGATGCAGCGCCAGCTCCAGCGGCGCCAACTGCGGCCACAACATTCGACCGGCTCGCTCGCACCGTCAGCGAGTCGCAGCTCATCGAGGCCATCGAGGCCGAGATCCTGAGCGAGCTGCTGCCCAACTGGACCGGCGCAGGCCCCGAATTGGGCTGCGCGGAGGGCGAGGCGAGCCAATTCGAGCCGAGTGTGACGCCGCTGACGCAGCTCGACGCCATCTCGCTCGGGGAGCTCCTGAGCCTGCCGGACGTCGCGTTCGTCGACCTCTCGGCCGGCGAGAGCGTATTCGAGCCCTTGGAGGCGTATCTATGAAGCGCTTGAGCGCTACCTTTGTGAAAACAACCACAGCATCCGCAGCAGAATTCCACACCAGAAAAAGCGGCGGCGGGCACCCGAGTCGTACATAGTGTAAGTAGCTAGCGTCGTAAAACCAAACCACCAAATACAAAAGCCATGCATTGCCCACCGCCAGAACGAGCCCAACGAGCGGCAGCTTGTGATGACCGACGCCCAGGCCAGCGAGAACGAGTCGCGCGTGACCTGGTCCGGAGCTTTGTAGGTACACTCGACGCACTGACTCTTCCGGCCGCTAGTACAGGGGCGTTCATCTCAAAATTCCGCATGAGCTGGTGGCGCTGCTAGAGATCGCAGCAGTGATCGCAGCACTACGATAGCCGGCACATGGAGACGACTCGCTGTCCGTGCGATCCAACAGTCCACCGTTGCTCACCTGGTGAGCCGCCGAGCCAGATGGTGCATTCCGCCGATCCAAAGTCCTCACATCCTGATAACAACCGCATCCGCCAACTTCAACGAGCTCCTGCGTTCTACCGTAGGAAACGATCGAAACCAACCACCAGTTGACACAGCGTGCGTCGGGCGCTAGCGACCACCTCACAGGCTGCGCCGCTCCCTTTTGCGTGTCCCAGCCGAGTGTTTAGAAGCACAGCGAGCAGCTCGCGTGGCTCGAAGACTAGTGGCGGCGCGAGATGGAGGCACGGTCGTCCGCTCGCCTAATGGTAGCCCGGTATTCTCTCCAAGTTCAAGTCGTACAGTAGAGCCGCGCCTAGCTACAAGTGACGTCATGTAGCCGTGCTGCTTCAGCGTGATACGGAACCACCGGAGACTGACTGTAAGTCTGTGGCCGATGCACCGCATCGCGTTCGCGCCGCCTCAGTTCGCCCAGCTCATTCCGCAACCCGCTGGTCAGCGCGCACTTCGCTCTCTCCGACCAACGCTCGACCACCAAAACTACTTCAGTCCGCCTTATGCCCTTCCAGCCCCACGTGCACGACGAGCTGCAGCGAGGAGTCCAGGGCAACAGCGGAGCCGCTCAACCCCATGTGCCGGTCGTCACCACGGGCGCCAACCAACGCTGGAGCGACTGGGAGCGCACGCGCTTCTTCCAGGGGCTCGAGCGCTACCCGAACGGCCCCTGGCAGCAGATCGCCGAGTTCATCGGCTCCAAGACTCGCCGCCAGGTCATGTGCCACGCGCAGAAGCTGCGCCAGCGCCTCGCTCGCCAGCAGCGCCGCCAGGAGGCGCTGCTGGCCCTGCAGTCCGCACGCTTGGAAGCTGCAGCTGGAGCCACTCCCAGTGATGCAGCAGCTGCAAGCGCGGAGCGGCGCGTCGCTGCGGCCATCGAGATGGAGCTCCTGGCCGACGAGCTGCGCGCTCCCGACGACGAGCAGGAGGAGGCGGCGGAGCTCGAGCGACCGATGAGCCCGACGACGCTCGCGCTCCTGGACGCCCAGGACATCGACGAGTTCATGGCGGCGACCGACCACGTGTTCGCCGGCGCGCCGGCCGCCGACGAGCTGGAGCCGCTACCCGCGAGCTGGCGCCTCTGAAGAAGCGAGGACCTGTACTGTAGACCCAGACGGCTTGGGAGTCGGTCGGTGGTGCTGGGAGCACTGGATCGGCTGAGAAGATGAACAGAGCGGTCGAGACCGCTAGACAAGTGCGGCGGCGCCAATCAAAGCTTAGACGCGAAGTCCTAGGCCCAAAACTATCGATAACAAGCAAACTACTGCCACCGGAACCCGTGCACCTCTCAGAGGTTTCCATGGAGCTCTAGCAGTTGGTGCTGGGCGAACTGCCGATGGCTGATGCAGGTGGTCGACGCTCGAGCCACGCGCGACTCGCGAACGTTCTTGGCGCGGCCATGAGCGCAAATGAGCAGGAAATCAAGTGCCTCCGATCCTCTATCGTCCCTCACTCTTCCGCTTCAGCTCGAGTACGCTTTGTAAGTGGAAAACCTGCAATAACGAATATATCGGCAAGCCTGTGGCGCGCGATTGCCGTCGCCGCGCGTAAATACTTTGCGCCAGTCGCGCCCCAGACTCGAAAATCCACCGCAACAGCCGCCGAGATGGCTGCATCGACGGCGGCGGACGCGCGCGAGGCCCAAACTCGCGGGATTCTCGGCCGGCCGCTCGGCTCCTGCGCCTGCGGCTGGCCCTGCGGCCTCGGGCAGTCGCGAATCCGCCGGCCGACGAGATGACCGGCCAGCGGACGACTAGCGAGAGCACGACTAGCCCGATGGACGCAATGACAGGCGAGCGGTGGAGCCAAACGGAGCGCGAGCGGCTGCTGGAGGCGCTCGCACTGCACCCGCGAGGCCCCTGGGACCCCATCGAGCAGCACGTGCGCAGCAAATCGCGGCGGCAGATCGCGGCGTTCGTGGCCGCGCGGCTGCGGGAGCTCTCGCGCCCCAGCCTGAACAGCGCCAGGCAGCAGCAGCAGCAGCTCGAGGAAGAGATGGAGGCGGCGGTGCTCAAGAGCGCGCTGCTTTTTGTGACCGCGAGCTGCCAGGCCAGCGAGGCCGCGGGCGCCGCATGGCTGGAGACGAGCGACCCCAGCAGCGCTGCGATGATGACCGAGCTGCTGCTCTCGACCGACTCGCTCTTCGCGGGAGTCTCGTTGCCAGGAGACGAGTTCGAGCCGCTGTAGAGAACCGAGACAAGGATGTATGCGCGTAGATTTTGAGTATGAGCCAACTGCACTGTAAATGAACTGCGAATTGCTTTGACAACGAACAAACGGGCGTAATTTGAAGGAGTGGTGATTGCCGCGTGACTCATCACATGGCCGATTACATGTTGTGCTCAGGAGTATCTTTCGAAATGGCTGGCCCTCAGTTTGTTGATCATCAAGATCAACAACCCCACGGCAATATTTTTGCCGGGGCTATCCATCATTTCTAGTCGAAATGGTTGGGCATGAAGTCATCGAACTCCGCTTTCATTTCCAAGAAAGCAACACTGCCGCCGCGCAAGCTCTGCGGCGACCACCCTCCTTTGGTCGAGCGAATTTGTATTCTTGCACCGAAGTTAGATGTGTTTCAACTGGTACCTGCTACTCGGTAACCCGACGCACTAATTCCATTGAAATTGCCACTCGCCAATACCGCACAAAGCTTTAAGTCAAGCAGTGTGAGTCTCTCATCACTAAGCGCTTTGTTGAGGTGTTGGAGCGAAGTTAGAGTTGATAACCATATGTATTAGATACTATGTAGGCCTGTTATCCTTGCGTCCGAAAGCATCAATGTGGAGACAATGCATCTAGATGTTAGAAATGGCCAAGATGGCACTTAGTATGACGCATCCCACGTGTGGAGATGGTTGCGTACGTCTTCAGCGTCCTTGAAGTCGACGAGGAAGCGCGAAATGGAGTCCAGCTCGCGGTCGCTCATGTCGTCGATGAAAGACGAGCACCCAATGGCATTGCGCGGGTGGAACATGTACGACATCGGCGAGTTATCGATGATTATCGCTTGGGTCAGGTCACGGTCGAGAAGAGAAAGATCCTTGACGTAATTGCCCTCGTACTGCACACAGTGCTCGCGGAACAAGCGGTAACGAATTACGCGCTCCGGGTCGAGCTGATCGAGCAGCGGATCCGCGTACTTGCTCAGACTCGCTGTGTACACCACAATCTCGTAGTGCTTGGCCATATCAACGAGGAACTTCTCAGCACCAGGGCGCTTGCAAACGTACACCTGGTGCACAGTCCCGTCGATGTCGACTGGGATGATATAGTCCGGGTTGGTCGTCGGCTTGAAGGACGAGTGAACCAGCGTCTCGTCCAGGTCGAGCACGAGACACTTCTTGCCTGCGTCTTCTGGGGCGAGCGGAGGAATGACGCTCTTGCGTAGCTCTACAACGTTGCGAGATGAACCGACAGCCTTCGTCTTGCCAGACTCCCGCACTGACTGGCTCTGTTGCTGCAGATGCTGCTGGTGCTGCTGCTCGCTGATACCGAGAGCCGACCAAATGTTCGCGAAAAGGTTCCGGAAACTACCTTGCTGTGCTCCAGCGGTAGGACCCGAAAGGCGACGAGTCGAAGTTGAGGCAGCACCACGGCCAAGCGGGCGAGGAGGTGCCAGCCCAGACTGGTGCTGCTTTCCATTGCGATCCGTTTGGTGCACAATACTCGAGAGCGCACTCGCATTGCTCGTCTGGCTCAAATCCGCAAGTGGTTTCTTGGGAGTCGTCTTGCTCTCGGAACTGCCGCCACTAGTATTTCCAAACTCATCAGGGCCGTGGCTGGTGTTCTTCCTGGAGAATACAACGGTCTGAAAGAGGCCACCAGACTTCTGTCCATCGGTCTTGGGCGTTGGGATACTGGAGGAAGTCTTCGGACGCGGAGCAGGAAGCATCTTACGAGCTGGAAAAGTGGCGAAAAGCGGGTGCCCGGTGCCTGAGAGCTCCTACTGGAGCAGTGGCAGAGGGTAAGAAGCCCACGAAGGAGCTTGGATGCTTAAAGGCCGGAAGCTGTGGCTGTGGGGGTGCCGCGAAATCTCTCAATGCGATTTGTTAAGGTGGGTGGCGGCGTTTTTTTCTTCCGAGCCTCAAGCCTCGTCGTCTACGCGAACTGAGCGGCGCCGCACAGAGTCTCAGGCTCGTTCAACACCAACACCTAGTACAATCACGATCTTGCCTCTTATCGAAGATCGTTCATGGCGAGCCATGATCTCTATTTTTGCAGGCTCGGGGTTTGGTCGACCGGAGATGGAGGGTGTTATTGATCGAGCCTTGTCGTAGACTCTTGTGCCGTATCTCTGTTCTGACTGGATTCCGCGAGCGCCAACTATAGCGGTGTCGTGCAAAAATGGAGTAGTCTGTCTATGAATACTCCACGACGCGATCACTTGTAGGGAATTACAATTACAATCAGCTAGCTCCACCTTGACCGCACTCTCGGCGATGTTAATGAGCCTCCTCGAGCTTCTCTTTCCATCTGCCTATACTCATTGAGTACACGCAATGATGCTGTTTTTCTCCTCACCGCCTCGGGACTCAACACTACACGTCTCATCGGATTGATCGTGCTGCGTGACGCTTGTTCGTATACTTGTTTCAGCAGATTGAGTTGCTTGCCTTTGGCTTCAAGGTCGTCTAGTAGCGGTCCGAGCGCCTCTGAAAGCTGTGCAGACGAACCACGATATCGAGTTTCATCTCCATCGGAGGCGCTGGATCGTTCGTCGCGGCTAGTTTCAATCTCCGATACAATTTCCTTGTAGCTGTTGAACCGGTGTTAGAATCGTGCAAGTGCACCAAACACCACTGTTCACTCTCACCGATGATTGAGCTCGTGGAACTCCTTTTCTGCAGACTCGATTGCCTCCCCCAAGTCTTCCATGATCTGCGTCTGAAACAGCGTTAAATATTTTCTAGTGTGTAACGTATTCATTTACTTACCTGCATCGGACTCATGTAGGGATTGGCAGAAGGTACTTTGATGGCATCAGGCTTGTTCCTCTTAAAAGCTGGCCCCTTGGTTCGCGATCTGGTCGACCGGGGCGTTGCGCTTTTACCACTACCGCGCAGGTATTCCTTTTCTTCGCCTGTTTCAACCGAAATACAAATTCTGCTCGGTATCGCATCTTCGTAGTTTGTCGATTTTCTGGAACCAATAGCAGTAGGAGTTGCAGTGGTGCTTTCGATGAGTGATGGCGCCACATACGTAGTATCGCACTGTCGAATCGCATCTTGCACATGACCAATTACCGAAAATGAGCGATTTGTGTGGCTTCCAACGAGGAACGGAATTTCTCTATGGTAATGCATTGCGTGCGTAAATGTTAGGCTTTTTGGAATCAAATATCAACCAAGAAGCACAATACTCACTTCCCCATATTTGCCTCCCGTAACCGTGTCATATTATCGCGATTTGCTGAGTCAAGGGTTGTGGACGCCTTTGCCGTAGTCTTCGAACTCTTTGCCAATTTCTTTTTGGATTTTGATGGGCCGGTGGTGCTCTCTGATCTCTTCGATACTCGCTTTAAACTTATCGAGGCTTCACCGTTTGATCTATTTGTTTCTGTGCTTCTTCTGACTGATGGACCTGATATTGCGGCAGAATTTGCAGCACTTGCAGCAGTTGGGCGTGTTAATGTTGACACTCGTTGCTGGGCTTGAAGCTTTTTACTCTTCTTCGTCGCAGTATTTGCAGCGTCTGTAGCCTCCCAGATTTTGCCCACCAGTTTCTCATTTAGCTGTGAAAGTGCTGCCACTGTTTGCTGTCGTGTGGGGAAAATTTGAGCGTTCATCAGATCGACTGTTTGTTAATGATCAACGCAATAGAATATACCTCGGACTCTCTCAGTCGCTCTCGCATGTTTTTATGGCTCGCTGATTCACGCTCAAGCTCAGTAGAAGTTGACTCCAGTCGCCCTTGGGCATCATTGAATAGCTCTTGAGTGCGCTCAAGTTCTTTCGATAGACTGTCGATCGCTTGCTCGTTGTCATGCTTCATCTTTTGCATTTCTGTAATGTAATGCATGCTCATCAGACGGCGAATTAGATGATCTGGCATCAAGGTGATACACTACCCATTTCTAGTCGTGTACGCTGCTTTTCGGAGATCTGTAACTGGGTGGATAGGTCGTCTGCTTTTTTTGAAAAAGTATGTGCTAGAGCTCGAAAGTGTTCGATTTCACTCATCATTGCTTTTCGCTGCTCATCGGCTTGTGCGAGGTCCAGTTTTAGTTCTTCGCGCTCACCACGGATCGCTTCGTACGCTCCCCTCGCAGATTCCTTCGTCTGCATCAGCTCGTACGACGTCTTTTTCTCGTTTGCAGCTAGCTCGGCTTCTTGCTAAAACAGCAAACAAACAAACCCAGTTGATTTCATCTACTTCCAGAAGCAAACTTCAAAACTCGTACCTTGCGCACTTTCACCTTCGCATCCGATAATTCCTGCATTAGCGACTCTCGTTCCTCTTCCAGGCGTCGAATTTTGTCTTGGAGGGCTTTGAGAGCGGAGAGTAGGGCTCGACTACCTTGTGCACCTCCGGACATACTTGCATCAGTTCCTACTGTGAAGCTAAGAGCAGGTTTTGAAGGTTCATAGCCACTGGTAGCTGGAATGTGATCTGAGAAAAGTTTTTTGTTCAAACTCGGCTGATTTGGAGGTGCTGTGTGTGGCGATGGGAGGTGTGAATATTGCTGGTCTCCGAACGCAATAGACTTGGATTTTCTTGGTTGTGTGTCGCCCCAACGAGAGGAAGAATGGATTGATTGAAGCGAGGTGTGGCGAAATGGCTTCTTCGACGCCGTTCGGGTTGGTCCGTGCAAATATTCCGCAAGACGAAGCTGCTCTACTGGAGGTGTCGTTCCGAGGGTCTCGAGCACTGGCATCGCTCGAATGTACTCGGATTCAGTAAAAGAATGCGCGCGGTCCGATTGATGTACCAGGTTGTTGAGTGTGCGCTTTAGGTCCTCAAGACTACCACTAGATTCTTTGTTCAGACCAGAAGCGAATTCGTTCTTCTTCAAAATCGGTCGCGAAGCCGCGTGAGGGTTCTCTCTCACTCGAGTTTTTGATATCCGCGTAGTCTTGCGCTCACTATCAGTCTTTTCACTATCATTGTCACTTATGCTTGGCGTCTTTGGATGCGGAGGATTTCTTTGTGCCTCATTTCTGGTCTGTTGTGGTGGACCCCAACGTGATTCTGACTCATGGGCAAGGCCAGCATCAGCGTTTCTCTTTGATTCCTTGAATTGCCCACTTGCTTCCTTAACTCGATGCCGTTGCGAAGATCCGACGCGATGGCTGGATGTGCTGCGTCGTTTATCTGATCGATCCCGACGGCTCTTGCGTGGCGAAATCAGGATCCGACTGTGCGACTTGACCACAATTTCCTGCTCACACTCAGACTCTGAGCCACGCGAGGAGCTCGCCGAGCTGAGCGACATGGCCGCGAGTACAATGAAGTCGTCGCTTGCAACGATGCAAGCTCCTCGTCAACTAACTGCCACGCCCTTTGGCTCCAACCTCAGAAATCATTGACAGCAGGTACAAATGCACGGAGTAACGGCTGACAAGATGAGATGACGAGACTCACTTGCCATACATGGTGCTCATCTTGATCTTGAAGAAGATGTGTGGCGAGAGGAAACCGAGCGTGCTCATGACGCTATCTTTGACCATGATGCGTTTGTAGCCGAGATGAGTCTGCACCAGCACCGTGCTGACGATGAATTTGGTGAGCTGTCCGTGGCAATTGGCGGAGTTGACGGCTCCTTCCGTTCCAATATCGTGTGATGCCACAGATGCTGCTGTTTGCCGTTGCGTGGTCCAAGAACGTGAGAGTCGATGTATTCGTTGTTGCTTCCGTTGGTATTCCACAGATTGGCTCTGCCGCACTCCTGGCCCCCATTATCATTCACGAGTTTGGTGGTGCATACAGGACGGCGTAACAGTCCGCTTGCCGCCGATTTTGCAGACTCAGAATGGCAGCGACAGAGCTAATAGATACCCAACCACGTTGCACATCAATTCTTGCGGAATCCTGTCCAGATCGCACCAAACGCGCTCGCGATCTTCTTCCAGCGTGGCTTGGGCTCAATTGTACGTGGATCAAGTGGACTTTCCTTTCCGGCAATGACGAAGGACAGCATGCCCATGAACCAGTGAACCGATTGGCTGTATCTAGCCGAGACAAGTATCGCTCATCCCTGGCTCAGAGCAGCACCAAGTCTCCAGTACGGTTCGCAATCGGGAGGATCGCTGGGGCCTGGACAACGGTGCATGCGATAACTGTACAATCTAGCACGTAAATGGAGACGCTGGTCCGTGGTCTCGCCAGGCAGGCACCCCTCATTTGCCGATGGCGGGTACGGGTGTCGGCAATCGAAGTGACTCGTGCTGCCGTCACTGAGAACGCCAATTGCTGGACCAATAAGCGCGCCGCAGTGCAGTCGTAAGTCCAATTGTATGTCCAAGGTCGATGATTGCAACGCTTTGCTGCCATGACCATCCCGACGGATGCTGCTGCTGAACTTGCTGCTGTACGTCGTTGGCTGGAGTCGTTGTTGGGTAAAGCTCGTTGGACTTGTCGATCCCGGCCACTTACCGCAGAGGATGAAGGTCTCTTGATTGGTTATGCAAGCCGTACACGCTTTGCTGATGTCGAACACAATCTCCAGTTGATTGCTTGGCTGCTTGCGTTCCCGACCTCGACACAGATTCGGCGTATGAAATGCAGCTGGGCGGCATGTTTGCTCCAGGGGAGCTGCACGGCGTAATCACTTGTCCGACCAACTCCGCCCGCAATCTTCACATAGGCTTCCCACCCTATAAACCTTTTTTGATGTCCCACATAGTAAAAATTCTAGGCAAATATCACTATTTTTTGTTTAAACGCCTAGTGATGCTCCATCTCCTTGTCACATCCAACACCTGCGCAGCCATCCCGCACGTCACCGCGCATGCACGTCATTTCCGCATTGCTCCATCACGAACACGTCAGCCTTCGCCTGCCTCTGCGTCCCATGAACTCGCTGTCCTTCGACCGCTCGTACGCCACGCTCGACGAGATCGCGGCCTCGGCGGCCTTCATGCTCGACGACAGCGATTCGTCGGTCGCCGATGGGGTCTCGTCGCCGCCCCCGTCGAGCTTCGCGCCACGCCAACTGTTCGCGCCGTTCAAAGCGGCTCAGGACGAGCAGGAGAAGAGGGCGAGGCGGCGAGCGCAAGTTGCTAGCAGCTCTCGACGGCAGCGGTCACGGCGAAAGGTATGCCGAGGCAATGACGTTGGGAAGTGTGGCTTGGTCTCCTCATTCAGTGTGTCGTTGCTGAATGATCGCAGATGGAGTCGATACGGCTGAAGGACCAGGCCTCGCTCCTTGAGAGCCAACTTGGGCTACTGAGGTCGAAACACAAGATGCTCCGAATCAGCAACGAAGCGGCCGAGTGGGAGGAGAAAGCCATCACGCAGAGACTGCGTAGACGCCACGCCGAGCAGACGAATATGGCGCTCAAGGCGTCAGTGTATCAATACTCTCGCTACTTGCTGGAGTTCCGCTCCGTGTTCTCCAACTCCCCGCTCGTCAACCCGGTGCGTGCGCTTTATCAGATAGCTAGAATGCGTTAGCCATCCTAACACAGGCGTGTGGTGCTCACTCTCTAGGAGCTCAACCTTGGCAATATCCTGCACACGTACATCCACTTGTCGACCAACAAGGCAGCCCGTGTACGCGACTATTTGGCAGTCTGCACCAACGAGCGATTGGACTTGGCCGCGCAGATCTTTGCTAGGGAGACTGCTGGGCTCCCAGTTGTGTCCCCAACGATCACAACGCGCACGGTCCGTGGCGACCACGGTCGAAGCTTTGGCGTGACCACAGTCGCTGCCTTCGCGTTTGAAACTCGAGACGTCGGCCACATCTTTCGCAAGGCGTGCCGCGCCATGCTCGACTGCGTGTCCGAGTGGCCGCAGCATCGACTCGCCAACACTTACGGGCTCGTGGTTGACTCCCCATCGGGCTCGATCCGCTACGGCATCTCGGACACGACCTACCAAAGTATCGAGAGCGGCGAAAACCTGGCGCTGCAAGCCCGTTCGCTGTCGTTTTCTAGACTGTCAGATTCGTGCGGCGTGCTCCTATTCGACTTTGTGGACGACGACGATCTGTACCCGATTTCAAGCAGCGCAAACCTGCGACGCGATGAAATCGGCGGCATCCTGGTGCGGAACGAAGTGTGCGAGGACGGCGTCGAGCGCACGGTCGGCCGCTTGGTCTGCTCGAAGCTTTTCGGGCGAACGAGAGCCACGGAGGGCGGGGCACTGCCTCCGGTGGTCGAGCACTTTGCCGAGCTCGCTGCCTCGGCCGCCACCGGCTGCGGCACCCGCGTCTACAACTCGATCCGGTCCGGTGCCATGGACTGCTGCCACGTTACCGTTTGAGGAGCGCGATAGCGGCGACTTGTATGATACCTGCGTGTGCACATAGCAATGGGAGCTTGCGTTCGTTGTCGTTGAGATTGGTTTGAGATTGATCCTGGGAATGGTTGAAGTCTCCTTCAACTAGGCTCTTTCGCCCCTCCTCTCCCCCATCCGCCTCATCTGCCCCTGTGATCAGCCCACTGGGACTCGCCATTCTCATCCATCACAGTCGCCGAGCCCATGGCCTCGCAGGGCTTCGACGCGTCCGTCGCGGCGCTGGACGAGCTCGCGGCCTCCGCCGCGCTGCTGCTGGGCGACGGCGACGCCCCGGACGACAAGCGCGCGCGGCGGCGGGCGCAGGTGGCCAGCAGCTCCCGGCGGCAGCGCTTGCGGCACAAGGTAGTCAACTGAAGCTGGATCGGTAGTCACAGAGCAGCAGCGCTCAGCGGTGGTGCGCCACGGACGCAGACGGAGGCGCTGGAGCTGCGCGCGCAGGCGGCGCTGCTGGAGACGCAGCTGGAGCAGCTGCGGTCGAAGCACAAGCAGCTTCGAGTCAGCAACGAAGCGGCCGAGTGGGAGGAGAAAGCCATCACCCAGAGACTGCGCAGGCGCCACGCCGAGCAGACCAACACGGCGCTCAGGGCCTCCGTGTACCAGCACGCCCGCTACCTGCTGGACTTCCGCTCCGTCTTCTCCAGCTCCCCGCTCGTCAGCTCGGTGCGTTAACGCCATGGCTGGGAGCCTAATGAACCGGCTGACGCGGCTGCGTGGCAGGAGCTCAACCTCCGAGAGATCCTGCACGCGTACGTGCACCTGCCGACGGACCCGGCAGCCCGCGCGCGTGACTACCTTGCCATCTGCACCAACGACAGGCTCGACCTGGCCGCGCAGATCTTCGCGCGGGAGACGTCCGGGATGTCGGTGGTCTCGCCCACGCTCACGACCCGAACCATTCAAGAGGATGCCCACGGCCAGCGCTTCGGCGTGACGGTGGTCGGCGCTTTCTCTTTCGACACATTAGACGTCAAGCACGTGTTCGACATGGCGTGCAACGGGCTCATCGACTGCGTGTCCGAGTGGCCTCGACACCACGTCGCCAACACGTACGGCGTCGTCGTCGACTCCCCGTCAGGAACAATTCGCTATGGGATAGCCGACACCACGTACCAGAGCGACGAGAGCGGCGCGCACCTCGCTCTGCAGTCGCGCGTGCTGTCCTTCTCGCGACTCACCGACTCGTACGGCGTGCTGTTGCTCGACTACGTGGATGATGACGACTTGTATCCGATTCCAAGCAATCTAAGTCTACGACACGACCGCGTTGGAGGCATCCTCGTGCGACGGGAGGTGTGCGAGGACGGCGTAGAGCGCGTTGTCGGGCGTTTGATATCCTCGAAACTGTACGGGCGAGCCGAGATCATAGACAACAACGGTGGATTGCCACCAGCAATTGGCCATTTCGCCAAGTTCGCCACCAGCAGTGCAGTCGCATGCGGAACAACCGTGTACAACGCTATTCGCTCCGGCACCATGAGCGGTTGCCATTTCACAGTGTGACGCTTACTGACAAATTAATGGATGCGAAGTTTTGCTCAAGTCATCAAAACCTGTTTGTGATGCTGTCTATGAAATGCAAAAGCCTCTTCGTGCCGTATTCCCGGGCGTCAGCCTAGCTACTGATCTCTTCGACGGCAGCGGCAGCCGCAGCGGCCTGCTGCTCCTCAAGCATACGCTGCTGGCGCTCGATTTCCTCATAGTCGATGTTCGACAGCACGTAGATGACGAAAAGAGAGACGGCCGCCATCTTCATCAGCTGCTTGATGTCACGCAGCGTCATCGACTTCAGCGACGCTACGACAATCTTCGGGGCGAAAATGAGCAGGCAGATCTGGTCCCAAGCGAAGGCGCCTAGCACATCGAGCGCCAGGAAACCCGTCAGAAGCCGCGTGAAGTGCGGGTCGGGCATCGGCACGATCTGCAGCACCTCGTTGAACAGTGGCATCGCCTCTGAGCACAGCAAGAAGACGCCAACAATCGCGAGACCGAGCGAGTAGAGCAGACCCGGGTTGTCCGTCATCGACTTCATGAACGGGCGGCCCTTGTAGTTCACAGCGCACACGCTGACAGTCTGCACGCCGCTGATGAGGAAAATGACGGTACTCATTACGTTCGGCTTGAACTCGCCCGCACGCGCGTGCGTGATGTCGCCCTCAGGAGTGTACTCCTTCGCCAGGTTGGTCAGGTAGATCATGCACCACAAGTGGAGCGCGAACTGGCCAGCAATGCTCAAGAACAGAGCCGGGTGGAAAATCGTCGTGATCGGGCGAACAGGCGAGAGGTCCGGGAGCGGCGACGCGCGGCTGAGCGTCACACTAGAGATCGTACCGATAAGGCCCAGCGCCACGAGCTGCGAGTTCGCGTACTTGACCTTGTCCAGGTATAGCACCGACAGCGAGTAGGAGCTGATCAGGCAGTTGACCGCAAGAATCTGGTACATTTGCATGGTCGTCACCAGCGCGCATCGTCCCTGGCGGATAATGTCGACACAGCCCTTGATAGACGGCGCACGCGAAGTGAACGGCGACGCAATCGACGCATCACCCAGCTTGACCATCGGCACCTCGCCATCTTCAAAGTCGTCCATGTACTGGTTCATCGCAGCGCTGCTAGCAAAGTTAGCAAAGCCCTTGGATCCGGTGCGCTCCGACTGGAGCTTACGGTTCTCCTCTGCCTCACGCTTCGCAAATGCAGCAATTGCCTTCATGCGCGCAAACGACTCGCCACGGGCCTCACGCTCACGCACATCAGCCTCCAGCTCAGCCTGCTTCTTGCGCATCATCTCCGCACGCTCCTCCGGGCTCAGAATCTTCTTGGCAAACGGGTTCTTCTTAGCAGCAAGAGCCTGCTGCTTCTTCTTGATGTCCTCCGTGGCACGCTTCTTCTCTTCGGTCAAAATCAGTTCAACAAGGTCCTTCTTCTCGCGGCACTGGGAAAAGTCAATTGACTTTTGCATCAGGCGCTTCTTCAGAGCAGACACGTGCAGCTTCATCAAGTCCTCGCGCGTGCTCGCAGCAGCGACACTGCCCTTCTGGAATTTGCTAGCCCCCGTAATGCTCTTGTCAGCATTGGCCGAGCCAAAGCCACCAAGAAGAGCCACACCAACATGCGCCTGCTTCAACGCACCGACATCATTGCCGCCATCTCCGCACATGAGCGTAAAATGTCCGTGGGTCTTAAGACACGTGAGCACTTTCTCCTTTAGCTCAGGAGTCATGCGAGCGAACACACGAATGTGGTTCATGTTTGCCCAGATCACATCGTCCACCTCGCCCGCAGCCGCCAGCGTCTTTCCATTCACACACAGATCAAACTTCTTCACGAGCACCTTGAGGTCAGAGCTCTTGTAAGGACCAAACGAGCTGTCGTCCTCGGCGCGCGCCCAAATCAGCTCACCAGACTTCTCCTCCTCACTCAGAATAAGCGCCGGACGATCAATGATGCCAACCTCGCGCGACACGTGCACAGCCGTCAGCGTCGCATCGCCCGTGATCATCGAAACCTGGTGCGAGCTGTCCTTCAGCTTCTTGATGATGTCTCCACTATCCTTACGCACGAGGCACTGGAACACGGCGAAACCGGCGAACGTTAATTCACTCTCGGCCCAGCCACGAGGATGTTGGGCGATCTCGTGCTCCGACAAACGCGCGCCAATGTCCTTGTACGCCAGAGCCAACACACGCATACCACGGCGAGCAAGACTTTGGTACGTGGGCCAGAACCACTCGGGAATCGTCTCCGGGCGCATAAGCGCGCTAAGGGCCTCAGGGCTGCCCTTCACAAGCGAACGCGTGCGCACTCCCTTGTCACCGAGGTGAACCTTGGCCACAACGCTCATGCGCTGCAACTTCGAAGCAAAGTGGTTGCGGTGCAGAATCTGAACAAACACATCCTTTTGGTTGATTCCGGCACCCCAGCGGCGCTCACCAGCGCGCTCAAGGTCCTTCTTGACGTGGCACTGGCGGGATCCAGCGTCGTAGGTAAAGTCGATCGCACGGAGAGAGGCTTCCTCAACCGGGTCACCAATCATCTTGCCGTCAATCTGAACCAGTGACTGGCAACCAGCAAGAACGAGAGTGGCGTCCAAGTTGGATGCAATCATCGGCACATGAGCCAACACGTTGTTGCTAGCCTGCAGGGCCTTCGCTTTTGACTCGGGAGACGCAGTAGTGTCATCGCATACCACACCGACGGCTGTCAGTTGATCTGTCGTAAGCGTACCGGTCTTGTCGAACAGGCAAATGTCGACCTTGCCAGCAAGCGAGATTCGGAACGGCTCCGTGCAGAAGATCGACAGCTTTACAAGCGAGAGAAGTGCCGAGTTGACTGCCATAGCCGTCTGCATCGGCAGCTCCGCGGGGATAACACTCGTGATAATCATGACGCAACGCAGAAGCAGCTCGAAAGTGATCTTGCCCTTCTGCGCAATGCCGTGGTGCAGAACGTAGCCCGACGAAAGCAGCGCAAAGATCAGAAGCAGGAATGCCAGACCGAACGCATCACGCGTGCTGCCCGTGACCTTGCCACTGGAGAACTCAATCATACGGACAAGCTTACCCTGCGACGAGCTGAAGCCTGTGCGAAGCACATACGCCGTGCAACCCTCGTTCGGAGGATGCGGGATCTTCTTCGCAGAGACAACGTGGCTCTTGGTCTCGTCGCTGACAACGTTTGTAGTGCCACTCTGCATGACGGTAGTGCCACCAAAGAGAACATGAACCTTGTGGGACGACTTCATGTCGAGACACTCGTTCAAGTCCTGCTCGCTCATCTTGGTTCCAATGGCCTCCTTCATCTGAGGGACACTCTCACCCGTCAGCGTAGCCTCGTTCATCACCGCCGAGCCGTCCAGCAGCAGGCAGTCACAAGGGATCATGTTGTCGTGGTCACCGTCGGTCTCGCGCTTGATTGACAGAACGTCTCCAGGCACTAGCATGTCCGAGTTGACCTTCTTCCACGTCTTGTTGCGGTACACGTAGACTTCGACGGCCTTGTTGCCCATGCCACGCAGCGTCTGCAAGTTCTTGAGGCGACTCATGACCGTGACGCCTTCGAACATGAGGATCATGACGAGCGTGAACAGCGAGTACTGCCAGTACTCGTCGAGCATGTAGAGGCAGATGCTGAAGACCTGGAAGACCGTGAGCGGCTCGAGCAGCTGCTGCTTGAACATGTCGACGAAGTTGGGCTGCGGGATGCTGAACTCGTTCTTGCCGTAGAGCTCGACCTGCTCCTCTGCCTCTGCGTCGTTGTCGAGTCCGCGCGAGGCGACGTAGAACTTGACGGGCTCGGTCGTGGGCGCCTTGAGCTTCTCGAAGAGCACGTACTCTCCCTTGCCGTTGCTGTCCTCAACCGTGCGCGCGATGTACTTGTGCTTCTGGAACATGAAGAAGGGGTCCGCGAGTGTCCCGTCCGGGTGTCTCGTGCGCTGGAGTTCGATGATGCTGCTCTTGCCCTTGAAGGAGCGCGGGACGACCATGACGAAGGTGGCGTCCTCGAGGCGGTGCACGGGCGTGTACTTGACGAAGGCGAGCACGCGCACGGACCAGACCTGGAAGAGCAGCAAGAGCCCGTGCGAGACGAAGGTGCCCATGAAGTAGAGCAGCGGCACGATGGCGGGCAGGAACGGGTTCGGCAGCGGCGGGCCCTCCTCCTGGTTCATGAGCTCCGTGTAGTTGACGGCCGTCGACAGCTCGTCTCGCTGCACGCCCTGCGAGAGCGCCGAGGCCGCGAGCCCCGAGAGCGCGGCGCCCTCGCCCGCGCCGTTGAACTGGTCGAAGCTCCCGGGGATGAGCACGCCGGCCTCCTCGAGCTCGCGGATGGCCTGCGCGTACGGCTCGCCGACCGTCAGCACGCAGTGGTAGAGCGAGAACGCGTACAGCAGCAGGAACGGCGCGTGCTCGAGCCCGTAGCCGAGCTGCAGCGGGTTCGCGCGCCGCCGGTGCAGCGACAGCTGCCGGATCGACTTGCCCGTCCACTGCGGGGGCGCCGCGGGCTTGCCCATGGTGGTCGGCGGTGGCGGCGATGGAGGGCGACTGCGGACGTGGCAGGCAGGGGAAACCTCGCCCCCCTCCTGGCTGCTGCCACCGAGTGGACTGTGGCCAAGCGTGTGGCGGTACTCTGCCGCCGGCGTTCAGCGGAAAACGCCCTCTTGACATTTTATGGGTACTTGACATGCATTGTTAGACGACTGAAGGAGCAGTTACGCGCGACCACGCGTTTCAGCGAATCAGAGACCGTCCTCCAGCTATTTCCAACCAATCAGTGCTGCGCGCTCATGGGTCAGACGTGGCGATGGCTACACATGTTCGTTCCACCGTTCGTACGGTACGAGCGCCAGACCCCACCGACCGCAGCGACCGACGAGGCCAGGCACTCGTTCCATGGAGCGCGCTACTGCGACGACGCTGCGAATGGAACTCTGATACCTACGCGCAGCGAGCGGCTCGAGCGAGCGGCGTGAGGCCAGCGTGGCGACCCCTTCTTTCTCGTTCTCGGCGTTCTGCACAGGCCGAGTGTACCCATCGCGTACCTCATCTCTCCTCCAAAGTGCGCCCTGCTACGTCCGCTTCCTCTCCCGCCACCGCTATAAGCCCTGTAAAGTCCGCTTTTATTCATGTAAAGTGCGCTGTCTATTAATAGAGGCGATCCACCGCGCACCTAGCCCCGCCGCACCCTCTGCTGGCGCAATGACGCTCCGCTCCGGCCTCTCGCGTCGGACGAGCGACCAGCGCCGCTGGAGCTCCAGCCGCGCGCCACTCGCGGGCGCCCTCGCCAGTCTCCAAGCGGAGCGAAATGCCCAGCCGCGCGCTGCTGGCGGCCGCATGCGCGTCGATTGCGGCGCTTTCGGACTTTGCCGAGGCGCTGGCGTGCCCAACTGCCCGAGAGGCGGCGCCGCCGGAGCGCACGCTGACCATGGACTGCCTCGGTGCCTGCGCGGACCCGTTCCAGCCGTGCCTCTTCTACTGGGACGCGGGCGAGTGCGAGGCGCAGCGAGACGAGTCGTCCAGCGAGTGCGTGGCGGCCGAGGACGGCGGCTGCGCGGTCGAGTGCTTCTGGCCCTTCAGCGGCGCCGACAACAGCAGCTGGAACCTCATGGTCACCAACAAGTTCGAGTACAAGATCGACCTGCGCGACTGGCACGCGCGCGACCCGAACTTCCGCATCGCCAAGAAGAACGTCTCGCAGCTCGCGGCCGTCGCAGACATCGTATTCCCGCCCAACACGACGCTCATGTAAGCAGGCTGTGCATCACTCATGGCCCGCTGCGGCGGAACAACCCATCTGACGCTCGTGAATGTGGCCGTTCAGCTCCATATCGGGCAACGCCATGCCCATCGACATTAAGGCCATCAACTACATCGTCCTGAATCCGGGCGAGGGCGTCAACTTCGAGGTCCCGGGCGACGTGCTCGCCAACGCCACAGACTGCCGCGACATGCGCGTCGAGAACATCAACATGAGCCAGCTCACGACCTTCCCGGACCTGCCCAACCTCCAACGCCTGTACGTGCAGCAGGCTCGGTCTGGCTTTAGAGGGATGGGGGCTAAGCTGCACTCTTGGCGCTGGAATGCAGGATACTTTCCAATTCGATGCTTCAAGGAGTTCCAGCTGGACTCAGCAACATGTCAAACTTGACATCAGTGTATGCGGCCGCGGATTCGATGCCTCTTGGTCTGTGGATCAATCTGACAATGCTCTGAAGTGATCTGAGCCAGAACAGCTTCAAGTCGATCGGGCTGAATACTCTTCCTCCAAACACCAAGGATCTGTGAGTGTCAAGTGCATTCGCAATGATTTTATTTTGCATGCAAGCTAACGCTGTGTGGACAATGCTACAAGGTGCCTTCTCGCCTGTGAGCTCGCCACAGTGCCTGCCGAGATTTTGGCGTTGCCACATCTAAAAAAACTGTACGTGATTGCCAAGGATAGCAGTGTTTTGATTATTATTGACAAGTATCGTTTGCAGTGACTTGTCCGGCAACAAATTCGCAATCCCAAGCGCCGGCTCGCTGCCATTGCAGCTTGAAACATTGTACGTGTATTTGGAGGACACTTTTATAGATTGAGTTGTGCGCTAATGTTATATCAGCATCTACTACGATATGTACCAATCGTCACTGCCACCAGATATAATCGACATGACATCTCTCAAGAGATTGTACGACCACCTCTCTGTCATATCGTTCTTGAAAAACAATGCACTAACCAAGTTCTTTCAGGGACATTGGTTGGAACGCTTTTTCAAGTCCGTCACAAATCGAGACGCTGCCAATTTCTTTAACGCACCTCGGACTATCAGGCAATTTTCTCCCCGACCTCCCATCCTCCATCTCTAAGCTCATCAACTTGGCTTCTATGTAAGATCACGAGAAGCAAACTGGTATTGGATTGAGCTCTTAACTCTTCTCTGATTGCGCAGGGATATTTCAGTGAACTCATTTCGCGCAAACTCCCCAACAACTCTTCCTCCCAACCTCAAAATGCTGTACGTCAAATGTAGTTTTCCTGCTGCATGTAGTGTACTAGTGTACTCATGCTTGTTATTTTCAGGAATGCGTCGTCTAATTCGATTGAATCGCTCCCGGACAATATTCTTCCTACTTCTCTCGAATACCTTAACTTGTCGTACAACAACTTTGGCGACATGCTTCCAGTTGGTTTTGAGAACCTTCAGAAGTTGACGGATTTGTGCGTACCAGTTGCATCATTTTTGCCATCGCAAAATATTGAAGTGTGTCTAACCCTGCAATTGTGTGCATGCAGGTATCTGGATGGCAACGCGTTCACGACAATCCCGAGTGCTATTTTCTCGCTATCAAGCCTACAGCGGTTGTCCTTATCCAGCAGCTTTGGGCCGCCACAGATTACGCTTTCAAGTGAGCAAGTCGAGTACCTAAACACACTTGAGAACTTTGTTATCAGCGGTGATGACCCAGACTCCTTCTTCTCAACGTCATGTGACAGCCCAGTGCAAGTTCACAACTACTCTGCGTGCATTTCGAGCGCTGTTGACATGGGAGCAGGAAGTGCATCTGGTGGAAGAAATTATGCGTGGCTGTACATCACAGCACCAGTGGTTGTTGCTGTCATTCTCATCGCCAGCATCATTGTTTTACGCAGACGAAGGCAGCGAGTGCCCGACCCGTCAATTAGTATCTTAAGCAACTCGAAGGACAGGAGGCCCATGTTCAGCATCGATTCTCACCTGGACCACGATGCCGCAATGGGTGATACTCAAGGAACAAGTACTGCTTTTTTCTCAGTGGCGAAGACGCCGCAGTACGATAATGAGAGCATGACAAGCACCGGAGGCGCCAGTAGTGGTGCTGGTAGCATGCTGCCAACGAGTCGGTTAACGACCATGGGGTCAAGTATGTCAATCTGGGAGGATGAAGAGCTCCTCAAGGCACGCATTGACGTCCAGCAAGTCCGCGAGATAGAGCTCATTTCGTCCGGGTACTTTGGCGAGGTGTGGCTCGCAACGTACATGGATGAGTACGTTGCATTGAAGCGACTCAAGCGACGGAACGCAGAACGAAGAGATATCCTGCGCTTCATGACGGAGATCAAGGCGCACGGGAGATTTGATCACCCGAAGATCGTGACGTTTATCGGGGTCGCGTGGACGATGGAGAGTGACGTGCAAGCCGTGATGGAGTACATGGAAGGCGGGGACCTGCGCTCGTACCTCAGCGCTCTCGTGTCCGAAGAGACCGAGGCGCAGTCTCACTGGGATGACCACGCGCTGTCCGTCGCCATGGACATCGTCGAGGCGCTCGTGTACCTGCACTCGCTCGACCCAGCAGTGCTGCACCGCGACCTCAAATCGCGCAACGTGCTGCTGGATGGCCAGTACCACGCCAAGGTCACGGACTTTGGCGTGTCGACCGAGTGCCGCGAGTGGTCCCACGAGACCGACGAGAGCGCGTCCACAAGCGCCTCGGTCATGACGAGCGGCGTGGGCACTGCTCGCTGGGCCGCGCCCGAGGTGCTCGCGGGCAGCGACCGCTACGGCTCGGGCGTCGACATGTACTCGTTCGGCGTCATCCTGAGCGAGCTGGACACGCGGCGGATGCCGTTCGCCGAGCGCGCGGGCGAGCCCGAGAACTACCTGCTGAGCCAGATCGCGGCCGGCGAGCTGCGGCCCAGGTTCTCGCGCTCGGCGCCTGTCGCGCTCGTGGCGCTCGCCCAGCGCTGCCTCTCGTTCGACCCAGCGAAGCGGCCGTCGGCCGTCGAGGCTGCCTACCTGCTGCGCATGATGCGGCTGGGCGCATGATGTTCGAGCTGCTCGTTGACCGTACAAATTACTAACTATAGCGTTGTTTTAGCCTAAATACGTACGTTTTATTCATGGGGTTATTGTTTGCTTGAGCGTCTATCCCATTGCGCGCTGCTTGCTGGCCTGGGAGCGGCTTGGCGCCATGAGCGGCGCGACGGGCGACGACGCGGGCGACGCGTTCCGCAACGCGTTCGTGGCCGACACGTCCAAGGTGCGCGCTCATCTGCTCGTCATTTTGGTTGAAGTCCGGGCTCTGGGCGCTCAGCGGGTGCCGAGATTTGTGCGCGAGCAGGTGACGGTGCGGCTGGCCAAGGTGCACGAGCACCTGCAGTGCCGGCTGTGCCGAGGGTACCTGCGCGACCCGATGACCATCAAGGAGTGTCTGCACACGTGTGCGTAGCGCGGTTGGGCGATTGGGCGATTGGGCGATTGGGCGATTGGGCCGGCGGGCGGGTTGGAGGCTCACGAGCGGCGCTTTTGTCGGGCGGAGAAGTCTGCAATGGCTGCATCCGCCGCCACTTCTTCCACTTCCAGGACCGCAGCAAGTGCCCCACGTGCAACATCGGCCTCACCGTCAAGCCCTGGGACCTGCTCGTGTGCGTGGCTGCAGCGGCGCTGGAATAGGTAGTGGGCTGGAGGAACTCACAAGACCCACGTGGCAGACCGGACCCGGCGCTGCGAGAGCTCGTCGTGAAGCTCCTGCCCGACTTCCGGCCCGCAGAGGAGGCCGAAGGTGCGACTATTGAAGCTACCAGGCTCTACAGTAGCAGAGCTGTTATGGGCAGCTGCTGACGCTGTGGGATCGGTTCAGAGGCAGCTTTCTACGCGCGACTGGGGATCAAGCGCAAGCGCTCCGAGACGGCGGTCAGCAGTGAGAGCTCGACGGTACCCAGGACCGTTGTTCGCTCTCTAGGGCCGTCCCCGATGAGCTTCATTCGGTTTGTCCTTCGTCCGCAACGCAGGCAAGTTTTTTTCGTTCACATCCGACATGTCGGATCGGCCTCGATCACTCGCGTTTGACCCGACTTAACGCACTGACGACTCGGGTGTGGATCAATCGGTACTGTACAGTGCGGCGTCAGTGCCCCTCTTCCTCGTCCTACGGCCGCTTGAAGACGCCAACATGAAGACCCAAGCGCTTCTCAAGGTCGGTCCAGTAGTCCGACTCAGGCAGCTATCCCAACGAGTTCGAGCTAACCTCGCACACACCTGCAGATCATGTCGATTCGCAAATATCTGGCCAAAAAGCTCGCTTTGAAGCGGCCCGAGGAGGTCGAGATTTTGTGTCGAGGCGTGCCGGTAGGATCAGAACATACGCTGCAGTTTGTGGAGCGCACGCGATGGAAAGTCAGCGGGCACCGAGAAACACGCTCGAAAATGGTGCTCGAGTACCGCCGCGCCCCGGCAGGCGTCGAGGCGCGGCTCTTGTCGTCTTCCGGTCGTCACACGGCACCTTAGGACCTCAATAGGATCCTGTTCAAAGTCGCCGATGTATTGCGCTTTGGAATTGCTTCATTGCTTACAGTTTAATACATAACGCTTGATTTGCTACTTCAGAGGGGCACTGCCGCCAGCGCAGTCATGGACGGTATGGCGCCGACGCGACCCACAGTCGGCTGTGGAAGTGAATGAGATGGCGACACGGCCAGGAGCGGGTCGCCCGCAACAATGTGGGGCGACACCCGAGGCAGCGGCCAGTCCACGATGATGTGACGGATCGAGTGCTCGTTGCGCGTCTGGAATCGCAGCATGAGCGATCTCGCAGCACTAACCGAAATGTCTGGCAGCTTCCGCAAGGCTGCTGTCTCCACGAGCTCCATGAGCTCATCAAAGGTCATGAGCACACCGAGCTCGGCGCGCGCGACAACGACCCGCATGATCCCTGCCTCGTCGCTCGGGTGGAAGTATCCTTGTGTGTTCTTGGCTCCATGGCCGCTGGCAGCCCGCTTCTTAACTCGGCGGTGCAGCGCAGCGAAGTGCACGCCGTAGATCTTGGCTGCGGCCCGAAGGCTCATTCCCTGCTGCTCAACCGCCGCGATGGCCTTCTCCCACACCTCGGGCGACACCGTGTGGCTGAGCTTGTACTTGCGCTTCTCGGACGTTGACGAGATGGAGGACACGCACGACTGATGGTCCTCCTGGGGCTTGCTGGAGCTGCTGTCGTCTGCGAGTGCGCTCTTCTTGCTCTGGAGCATCCTGGCGGCCACGTTGAGTGGCGGGGCGTCGTGTCCCCAGGGCTTGACCGGTCCTCCTGGGGCGCGGCTGCTGTCGCTGCTGTTGCTGGTGATGGAGCTGCCGGTCTTCCCGCCGGACCGCGAGGCCAGGCTCGCGACGTCCGGCGGCCCCGTGCAGACGCCAAGCGGTCCCGACGGCGGCCAGGCCGCTGCTCGACGCTCGATGAGCGTCGAGATGGGCGGCACGGCCAGCGCGGGGCGCTTGAGCGGCGGGTGGGCCGAGAGCGCCGCCGTCTCGAGCGCGCGGTCGGGGTCGTCCGGGTAGGGCTCGCTGGGCACGGCGTAACGCATCTTGCTGGGCGCCGCGCCGCCGAACTCGTATCCGTAGCCGTAGCCGTAGCACCGGCGTCTGCGGCTGGGCTGCTCGCCGCCGAAGCTCGCGCTGAAGCCGTAGGAATAGCCGTCGTCCGCGTCCGCGCTAGCGGCGGCCTCGCGCTCGCCGTCGCTGCTGCTGGCCACGCTCGAGTTGGTCACGTGCGCGACGCCGTCCCTGGGCCGCCGCGCGGGCAGCAGCGCAGCCGCAGCCGCCCCGTCCGCAGTCGAGAGCGCGTGGCGGCGGCGGAAGTCGAGGATCCAGCGCGGCGGCGGGAAGTCGGCGGGCAGCGGCCGGCGGCCGCCGCGGCTCGCGAGCACGCGCACCACGTAGCGCACGTCGTCCGAGGTGACGCGCCGCTCGCGCGCCAGCTGCTCGCGCAGCACGGCGGCGGCCTCGCGCTCGGCCGACAGCGACAGCGCCAGGGTCTGCGACTGTCGTGGGGACGCGTCGCCGTCACCGTCGCCGTCGTCGGTGGTCGGCGCGCTCGTGGAGGTCGCGGCCGAGGCGGACGAGAGCCGAGACAGCGGCGGGGAGGACCCGCCCGAGGAGGACGAGCCCGAGGACGCGGAGGAGGACGGGCGGCGCAGCAGCGGCGGCAGCGGCGGCAGCGGCGCGGGGGCCGGCGCCTGGCGGAGCATTTCGCTCCGATGCGCTTCAGTATCGGATTGTGAGTGGGAGAACGGGGTGGAAGCCTCCGACTGTTGCGGTCGGGGAGAAACGGGGACTGAGCGCTGCATGTCGGGCTTTGTATGGGAGAAAGACACGCGGGCGGGAGGGAGGACGCGGGCGGCGGACGCCCGGCGCGCGTGTGAAACAACACGGTGCTGTAGGCGCGTCGCCCCTCCCCAACGGGGCGGTCGGCTGTGGTCGCGGGGTGTTCCATTTGGGGCCGCCCATACCCAATCCAGGTGACGTAGGCGTTATCTTGACGAAAATGGACTCGTGCTTTAACCCTGTAGGTAAGGTTGGCAAGGTGGGGAGGCAACTGCTGAGGACAGTAGCTATTCACGTGGATATGCTCAAGCCTCTTTCTCCACAGCTCCCCACGGACTCGAGTCATGCGCGCGAACAAGCGCAACACTCGCTTGCAACAAAGTGGCTCGGCAGCAGTTGCTTCTGGAACAATCGATGGCGTTCTTCAGGACGACCATCTCCGTTGCGCCAAACATAGACGCAAAGAAACTGACTTGGCGTTTGTATGAAACTTGCAGTGTAGGGTCCGACAGACGACCACCCTATGTTTAGCAACGTACTGTACTACACATTCACGACCAATCCAATCCTTTGGGTGTATCCATCCTGGGTGGATACATTCCGTTTCCGACCACCTGCAGCCGAAACACTGGCGAGAACGCCGACGAATTCCCGCTGACGACCGGATCGCGACGGCGCGAAACACCGTTGGGCGCCGCTTGAATTAGCTTGCGAAAGAAGGAAAGGCGTCGGCGTTTCAACAGCGAGCTGTTGCGCCTGATAAGTGATTGTGGTGGCTCGACCCATCAGCTCATCAAGCTGTTTGGCCAGATCGCCACCAGCGTGACCATGCTGCAGCGTTGTCCTCGAGACTTGACGCTCAAGGGCGTGCACGAAGAAGGATATGTGGCAGCCTAGAAGGACGAGATGGCAAGCCAAAGCCAAAGCTTCTCCCAACAAAGACAAGGATTTCGTCGGTAATTGACCTTCACGCCTCTGATATTTTAGGTTTCTGCGTCTCGACACCGCCGGCAATCGCCATGCGGGCCATTTCTATCTAGCACCGATCTTCCCTCTCCTCCTTCGACCAGCTGCGCCAAAACGCTTAGTGGCACACATCTTCGTCTCTCCTCCAAAGTCTTGCTTTGCTTGTCGCGCGCTGCGCCCTTCACGTAGCGAGTGCAATCCACGCCGACGCCTCCCTGCGCGACCTCTGTGCTCTCCCGAGATCCAGTCCGCACACTTAGTCGACCTCCTCGATCTTCGGGCCCTGGTCCGCGCCAGCCGAAGGA
>JAASGX010000074.1:0-53031 GCA_023334415.1 Phytopythium chamaehyphon | reverse complement strand
GTCTGAAGGGCAACCCAGCACTGTCAGGTAAGCCCTTTATCACATATATCCCTTTAAAATAGAAAACACGATATTCCTTATGGGAGGGAAGCAAGTTGAAGGGCAACTTCCAAGGGCAACCTGTGAAGATCGCCACTTGGCTTCTCGCTCGCTTCCCACCGCAGCTCTCCACCTGCGATGTACGTGCGCGTGCTAATGGAAGGCCAAGATGACAACAGCGCGTCGAGGGTGGACGCGGCTGGCGACCTGTCGGACGTCAGCGGCGACCACATGAGCAGAGGCGGCGGAGGTGGCGGCAACAAGGCGGAGTGGGGCTTCGCGCTGGTCGTGGCGCCGATCGCCATCGCCATGCTGCTGCTCCGCTTCCGGTCACAGATCGAGCGCTCCGGCGCCAGGGGAGCGCGCAAGCGGCGCCACTCGGCCGCGCTGTCGAGAGAGGTCGAGGGCTTCGCGCTCTCGCTAGACCCGCCGGTGTACGAGCTGTACCGGGACGAAGGGGGCAGCGCGAGCTGGCGCCACACGCTGCAGCTGCCGCGGAACAGGAGGGAGGCGCGAGCCTCGCGCTCGTCGTCACTCGAGGACTTTCGCCGCGACGTGCACTCTCCTGGAGACCCCGACCGGATCTGGAGGAGCAGCGCCTACAGCTTCTAGCTGCCCTGGTGAAGGGAGGTGCAGGGTGCGGCAGTGATGCATGCGAAGCTGGCTGGCAGCTTCATGCACGTGCAAGCGATGCGTTTTACGTTGAATTATTTCGAGGCAGCCGAGCAAAATACGATGTGAGACTGCTGTCACCAACTTGTATGCGCACGGCGAAATGACTTGGGTTAACGCTGATGGTCCTGCCGAGCCGTAACCACGCCGTCATTTTCCAATCAGCACCGATATCCACAACTTGCCCAGGTGACTGCAATGTGGCGCTCGCACTCCAGCGGCATCTTTACCCATCAGGAACTCTTAGAGTCTCCAGCGGAGAAACAAAGAGTGAAAATCATGAGCGCACATTCCTACATGAGTTTGGCCAAAACATCAATGCCGAACTGTGTGTTGATATATTTCCATGAGTTGCTTTTCACCTACCGGCACTTCTGACTTCTCGCGATAGCCATGCTGCTCGTGAAGACTGTGCTCAGCTGCTGCATCATTGAGCTGTGCCATGTGAGTACCCAGTCGACCTTACCTGTTTCTATGCATTTGTGGTGGCGCGCTTTACGATGCGCCGACAGCGAAGGAGACTGGTCGGAGTACATGCAGCAAATGTCGTTGTTCAAGGCCGGCGACCGCGACTATGTCAAAATTCGCGACAAGATGGGTCCAATAGTGTACCCCGCAGGCTTTGTCTACGTCTTCTCGGGGTTGCACTTGCTGACGGATGGAGGCGAGAACATTCGTCGCGGGCAGTACATCTTCCTCGGCTTTACCTTATGACCATCGCAGCCGTGCTAGCTATCTACAATCGACCCGGGTTACACCACCATGAGTTGCGGTGTTCGTGATTTTGTCGAAGCGCCTTCACTCCATCAACATGCTCAGCGTGTTCAATGTCAGTGTCATTATGATTATTCTCTTTGGAGTGGTGTACTTGTTCACCTACCGATGGTGGGGCTGGGGGTGCGCACTCTTCGGTTTTGCCGTCGCGATCAAGATGAATATGCTGTTGTTTGCACCAGCTCTCTTCTTCGTGGTGCTCCAGACGTGTGAATTGGTGCGTACAGGCTGGTATCTTCTCCTCTGCGCTGTAATACAGGTAAACCGGAGCGATGTTATGCTGTTTATTTGTGTTCCAGCTCTAACAGCATTCGCCCTTGCTGTTGACACACATCAACCTCGGCTTTCCGTTCCTCCGAGAAAACTGGGCTAGCTATTTGTCCCGAGCGTTTGAGTTCAGCCCCATGATTTCTCATTGCGAGGCAATAAACTGGCAATTTCTACCCGTGGAAATCTTTGCATCGAGTCGACTGGCAATGCTTCTTCTGGGATACCACATCATCTCCCTCGTTCTGTTCCTGAACAAGCATTTTACAGTCTTCGAGACTTTTCGCAGCTTGGTTTCCAAGCCCTTTTCGGCCGACGCTGTGTCTCCGGCTCGCAAAGAAGTCGTCGTGATGTCGATGCTTTAGGTCAACTTTGTTGGCATTGTCTTCTTGCGTACGATGCACACGCAATTATACTCGTGGTATTACCCGATGCTGCCGCTGTTGCTCTTGAAGAGTGATTTGCCCTTACTGGTGCTCATGATGGCGCTAATCATGTCGGAGAATGGGTTCAACAAGTATCCAGCCACTTCTTCAAGCCCATTCGCACTGCAAGTCACGAACATTGTTGTGCTGTTGGCGCTCTATTTCGCCAAGGATCGAAAAGAATCCGTGCACGGTCTGGGTGTGTATGTGCACGTAGACGTCGTCTCGCTCGAGAGTTTGTACAATCGGCTGCAGTTTGCGAGCACTACCGCAAAGTCGAGGGATTTCCTGAGATTGAGTGGCGTCTTCGACAATTGCCCAAGCGCTGGGACTTGCTGATACAATGAAGTTGTCGTGCAAAACATACCTCCATTAGAAATCTCATTGTTCATCTGAATTTTCGAACGTTTTTCTCGATGAGGTCAGCATGTAAAAACCACCCTTCTTGGTGCCACTTCATCCTACTTCACGATACTTACACGTTACTTAGCCCTTCCCTAACGCCGTCGGACGCCATGTTCCGCCCTGGAAACACGTCGACAAGCGAGAAAGGCCGGAAAGCGAAGGCGAAAGCAAGCGATGTGGCGGCTGCTGGAGGTGGCCAAGCAGGCGACAGCCAACGCGTCGGGCGTCGTGAGCTCCGTGCACGAGAAGGCGCAGTCGCTGGTGGCGACGGTGCAGGACGAGGCGTCGACGCTGCTGCAGACCATCGGCTCGGCGCGCGTCGGGCCAGTCGACGAGGTCCGCTGTGCTTTTGGGGGGCGAGTTGGGGCGGAAATGGGGGCGCTAACCGCTGTAATACGCATGAGCAGATCCTGTACGAGGAGATCGAGGCGTTCAAGGAGTTCGCGGACTTTTTCTTGGCCGAGGAGCACGCGAACGAGATCGCCAAGGTGCCTCTCCGGTTTGCAGCGAAAGTTGACGAGTTACAGCAGTTGACGAGAGCTTTATTTTGTATGGAGGCAGGCGATGGAGGAGGACGAGGAGATCCGCGAGTTGCACGACGCCATGGTACCCGTGGAGCTGAGCTTCGAGGAGTTCTGGTGCCGGTACTTTTTCAGAAAGCAGGAGGAGGACAAGCGCCAGCTGCGAGAGGCCGAACGCCGCCGGTTCTTCAGGGACCAGCAAGACGACGAGCGGGAGCGCGACGAGCTGCACATGAGCGAGTTCGACGACGAGGACGAGGACACAGACGACGTGGACGGCGACGGCTCCGAGGAAAAGCTTTCGTTCGACGGGAGCACGCGCGAGCGCGCGGCGAGCAGCAACCCGATTGCCCCTTCGAATACGCCCCCGAGGCCGAAGAAGAAGAAGAGCCCGGACATGGCAATGGGCGAGGACACCAACGGAGCTGGTCACGAAGGGATCTGGCTCTTGCGCGCCGCCCGGGACGCTGAGCGCCGGGCTGCCGCTCAGTGGCGGAAGAAGGCGCGAGACCTGCACCACGAACTCCATGTTGAGAAGCAGGCGCGAAATGAAGAGGTTGAGAAAGTTAAAGCAGAGCTCGAGACACAGTACCAGTCGTTGTGTGAAGCATACGAGTCGAAGATGCTGGAGGTGACGACTCAGATCGACGACGCTCGAGCGACGGGCTATGATGCTGGTATTCGTGAAAGCGAGCAGATCATTGCCAGTATGCGCCAGTCCGCTGACGAAGAGCTTGAGATACTGCGAGCACAGATGCCTAACAGCGAAGGTGGGATGCCTAAGGGCTCTACCTCCAGAGATCAAATGCTCGTGCTGAAGGATGAGCAAACTGCGCTGCAGAAATCACTCGAGTCTGCCCTGGAGCGCGTGGAAGAGCTCGAACAGCAGCAGCAGCATGAAGGAAATGGAACGGCTCTGCTCGAGCAGACTCTAGCAGACCTGAAAAAGGAGATGGAATTGTGGCGTATGCGCGCACTAAAGATGAAGAAGCTCAAAGACCTCATTCAGACCGAACTGAACACTGTTCGGAGCCAGAGCCAAGCGGCTGTCTCAGGTGATGGCGAAGCTGTACCTCCGAGCGATGAAGTTACGAGTCTCCGAGCGCGTGTTGCAAGCCTCGAATCCCAGCTTGCTGAGACTACTGCCAAGTCTCAGGTTGCCGAGAAGGAGGCTTATGACCGCGGTGTGATTGCTGGTCGGGCCGAAGGTGACGATAAGATGAAGCTGGAGGTCGCTGCCGCTTTTGAGCGCGGAGTTGCAACGGGCTCGGAAGATAGTGTCAGCGAGATTGGGCTCCTGAAGGCAGAGCTCGCCATGTTCCGTGCATTCCATGAGAGTGCTGCTCAGGTCGAGATCCCAGCCGAAACTGGAGCTGTTGATGATTCGCTTGATGACATTTCGCTCGCCGATGGTATTGCACCATGCTCACCTGGATCTTCGGTGTCAATTTTCACGGGTGACTTTGGAGCTGCTGCCAAGCCTTCTGACGACTGGGGTGAGTGGTAAGCGCAATGTGCGCCTTTATGTTGGGCAACGAGGTCTATTACGTATAAACGCTTAAACAAAAAAGTGGTCAATGCATTACTTCGAAGTACTTCGTTGCTGCTATCCTACCGCCGTTGTGATGATGAATTGTGTGACATGGATCGTGTGAAGTTAGCGCCGTTGTCTTGAATCCAATCACTGTACATCGCCTCGATCTCGGGCCGAGGATGTTTCCATTGAGTCGACCTGCAGGTGAAATATGCTTAGTTTGTTTTCCTAGCGTTGACGACAAACTAAAGAGCTAACCTATTGGCGTGGTTGCAAAAGTACGGGCGTCCCTTTTCAGTAAAGCGGGTCTCCCACCCGTCCGGGAGATTTAGAATCAGAAGCTTTTTCATCTCTCGCCAATTTAGTTTCCGAGCTTTCGTCGGGGCCGGAGCAACGGGAGATGCTGGCTCGACAATTGATGCAGGTGGCTGGAGATTGGCATCCAATGTTAGCAGAGGTTAGGCGTTTCTACAAACAACTAACCGTACCACGTCGATTTCTTCCAAGTCTTGGATTGGAGGAGAACTTGCACGTTGCCGAACCTGAACTATCGTCGAATATGCCTCGGCATCACCACAGAGCTTGATGAAAAAGTCTGTTGTTGTTGATGAGCCTTGTCAATTTATCTGCGCAACACGCAATAGCAATCCCTCACTCACCTTCAATAAAAATGAGACCACGACTCTCGACATCGAGAACAATGTAAAGCGCTGTTCGATGGCTTGCCATAACCGCGAGTCCAAAGTCCATAAGTACGTCTTCAAACGCAGCCACTGCGACCTTCAAATGCCAATTCAGAATGAGTGATGCCAACACTTGAGTATTCTACCGACTCCCTCACCTTTCCTGGCACCTCGGCGACAGCTGCAAGAGCTTTTTTGAGCCCGTTGTATGGCCTCTCTGGGCAACGAGCAACCAAAATTTCCTTCATTGCTGAGAGGATGTCGTGTGCTGAAGCATCCTCTCCGAGCGATGCTTGCTTGATGTTAGCCACAGGTCCAATAGGAGGCTTCCTGAACTCTGCCTCCCGTGCTTCAAAATCTTGGGTCATTCGTTTAATCTGACCCTGCAACAATCCAAGTCTGTGGATACCTTGTTAGTGAGAAGAATACCATTTATTGCGCTAGAGAAAACAAAGTACCGTTTGTCTTTGTCCTCTTGATCTCGTAGTATCTGCTCCAGCTCGCGTTTCCACTTAGTCGCCTCTTCACCTAGTGCTGAGTTGGCTGCACTCGCAGCTTGCTGAAGCTGTCTTTTAAGCATCTTGACAGTTTCATTGGAGTCATTTCGCGCCTGCTCGGCTACTTGAAGCTGCGCACGCAGATCTCGGAGTTTCACATCAAATTCTTGCTGAAGCTGAACAGTATTATCTTGTGACACTGTCACATTGATAGGGATACTCGGTGTGTCAATTCTTGGAGATAGTCGAGTACGAGTTGGCGCAGATTGATCAGCAGCTGCTATTGCGTCACTAGCTTTTGTCGCATCGAAGCTGAACGTAAGTCGAACTCGACCAGTAGTCACTCCTGATCTGGTTGGATGCTTGAGAGCCGCACTCGCCTCGAACAGGTGTCCGTCTCGTGCGATGGCAGACGCAACAGTGACTTCGCATTCGCCCACAAGTTGATCTACTTTTAGCTGCTTACTGTAGACCTTGATACTGAGCGTCGGTGTTAAGGATATTCCCAGGTACATATTCCGCAGCAACTCTTGCCACTGAAGTTCAAAGTCGGGGTTTACAGTAGGATTGAAAAAGTCAGCACTCCAATTGTCAGGATATCCCTCGACCGCGTAATCGCACGAAGTCCATGGATCATATGCAGTGCAATACAGTCGCGACTTCTTCTGATTCGTTGTCGATACTGAACTTGTGGAGACCACAGCCTTTCGAGCAGTGACAACTACAAAATGGGCGGGACCTCGACCACCTGTACCAACAAATGCTGTCTTAGCGCCATTTGGTCCATTAACTGTTGCAACTTTTACGGTGTCCGTGTACACGATGGGGCGGTCAATTCGAAGATCGCACGTTAGTGGTTCTTTCAGAAGTACAGCCCGTTCAAAATCCCAAGCAGTAGCGCCAACAACTCCAGCTGGAGCCACACAGGTTGAGAAGACATCACCTTGGGGAAGTACTTGTACTACTGCATATGTGTCTTGTAAACCCGCAAGATAACCCTGGAACTCGCTCCAATCGAGAACAACTCGATTCTTCCTTCCAACGATGTCGAAGCGAACAGATAGCGACGAAGACGTGTTCACAACTGTAGAATAAAAAGCTCGTGCAGCTGCAGAAGTTGAGCGGAGGGTATTGATCACATCAGCCACTCGTTGGACGAAGCTAGGTACTGCTGAGGAGGAAGGGAAAGCGCTAAGTAAACAATCTATATCGATCGAAAAATCCAGAGATTCCGGTGTCACGGCAAAGAAAAAAGGTGGTGATATCTCCACGAGTAAACCACGTACGGTCGACACAAACTCGTCTTCTTCAACGAGCGATAAGAACGGGATGAACGCACTTATGCTGACAGACCCAGAAATGACGTAAATGCGCAGTCGTCCGATCAATGCAAAAATCGCTGCATTCAGCTGAGGATAAAATGTGTATGTAACCAAAGCCTGAGAGTTATTCGTCTGAACGATTTGAGGGAGTTGAGTAGAAATATTAGCGTAAGAGTACTCACACGGCTGAAGTATGAAATCGGCTACTGACTTGACCATTGGGTCTGTAGCTCGAATAACAAGGCAACGCTCTTGGTTGATCGACAAACTTACTAAGAAACGCTGGTCTCCGTTACTGAAGCGCACAGCGCTTGACAAACCTCGGGCCCACTGACGCTCCATATCGAGGATTTTTGAATATCGAAATACAATCGTCATTAGTGATTGTGTCACGTTGCCATGATCAACGCTTTGTGAACCGTCCTGCAACTCCACTCGCATTGCATCTAAAGCAAGCGACAACATCAATTTAGTTACGAGTCGGCGCATTTGTTGAGTTTTATCATTGTCTTCACTGAGTTGGACCCCTTCACCACTTGATAAAGACAGCCCCAACGTTACCAGTCGCTCCATAAACTCTCTTTGATCGATCATTGAGCTTCCGTCCACTCCTGTAATCTTTCTCCAAATGGTATCGATGCTTAAACCAGCAAATATTGTCGAAAATGATTGTTCTAGTTCGTGCACTACCGTATTCAAGTTAAACGTGGCTACTGAGGATGTCAATCCTAAAGTGTTTGATAACAACATACCAAGGAGTATGTCCACGCTTCGTCTAAATGTAGTTCGTGTCCCTGTTTTGCTGCTATCTAAGGAAGTTGAACTTGTTTGGTCGGGCTCAGTCAAGAAAGTATCGTCGAAGCACAGGGTTTTAGCTAACCGGAGTATATCTGTAGGGTCAACTTCGATCGTGCACTCATGGCGAAGGTAATGGCAGAGTCGGACAGCTGCCTTGGACTCCATACTCCACTCAAGACAGCTGAGTGCAGCCAACACCTTTTCGCGCATACTCGAACTTGTGTTCAACATTTTACAGATTTTCGTGAGGATAGATGCCACTTCGTTGACTTTTAAACGCGAAGTATATTGCTGGAGCTCTGATCGAGAGGATAAATCGTTGATAAAAGCTGTTAAAGTCTCTATAGAGATGGATGGTTGATGGTGATGATTGTGTTCATTGCATGCATAAAAATTAATGCGCTTCATCATTACATGGACATCCGCAGGCTCTGCTTGAATACCGAAAGATAAAAGCAGATCAGCAAACTCGTTTTTGTCAATATCGCCAGTGCGATCGGTATCAAATCGATCCAAAAGTTGTTTGATGACGCGGCTGCTGTCTTCATCTCCTCGAATGGCAACAACTCTATTGAAGAAAATTGCTCCTTGCTCGATTGGAACACCTGTCGACAGTGTAGGTTTTGCCGATAATGAGCTACTTGTGTAAGACCATTGATTTGTGGTTGAAACCAATTCAATCGCTCTCATGGCTGCCTCGATGATATCGTTACATGCCGGAATAATCACAGTGCTGAGTACGTCCTCAACATTGCCATTGGCACGCTCCGAGATGTCCCGATCCCATACATGGTCATGCAAAATCCAGCTTTTGAACTCGGCGAAGCTCACTTCGCCGTCCTGATTTGTGTCAAATTGATTCAAGAGAAAGCGTGTTTGATCTGTAGTTAGCGGTGGTTGAATATGCAGTCGGAAAAGCGCCCGCGAAAATTCGTCGGGACTCAATTTGCCTGAGTGATCAACATCAAACTCACGGAACAAATCTTCTAGTTGGGCACGTTGGGTCTCAGATGTGCCGATTTTGTCAATGAGAGCTAATCGAAGACGATCACCAAAAACCACTTCGGGTACATACTCATTCTTGAAGCAGTGGTCGCAGAGTTTCGCGCTTGCAGGAAGTGTGGAAAAGCAGGTGCTGCAAAATACATTTCCACAGCTTGAGCCATTGCATGCAAATGATTCTTTGCTGGAACTGGATGCGCGTCCTGCGATTTGTACTCGCTCCCCACAGTCTATACATCGAGCAAGACTAGATCCACTCTTCCGCCCACCAATAAGTCTTGGAAGTGCCATTGTTTGCTTGGTATCACCTAATGCCTGCTGCTTCATATTTTGGAGCCGTGTAAGTTTCTCTGCTCTCTTTTGCTCTAAGGTTTGCATCTGGCTCGTGGTATGTAAACACTCAGTTTGGTGAGCCACGGACCTGGAATTGTCATATTCGGCGAGGACAGACATCGAAACTTGACGAGCGTATGATGGCTGAGACAACAGGGGTTGCAACTGTGTCTCTCGTATAACGGCATTATTTTCACCACGTTGCACCTCGCCATATCTTGCATCTAGCAAGCAGTAAAACGATTCCACTGGGTTTGATATTTCAGTTATAGAAGGGAACGATAGTGTTTGCTCGCTGTGAGGTTTATTCCTGACAAGACTTGATAGACTCCCGAATTTTCGAAGTGTTCTTGCGATAGTTGGGTTCTCTTCAAAGATTTTTGTTGCTAGCTCCTGCCGTAATCGAATTTCGCACAAATCAAACTTAATTCCTGGTAACACGACTTTGCGATTTTCTAGTTTGCGAAGTTTTTGGTCAAATACCAAGTCATTTGCACCGTGAAGCTTGACTTGGAGTACTCCTTCTTGGTGCAATTTTTCGGCTGGGTCGTCATCTTCTATCTCAGGGACTTCACAAATTAGTTGGTCTTCGCTAATTTCATTCTCAAACATCTCCACAAGTTTGTCTGTGTTGATTTTGCCGGAGTTTTCTAGCCCATTGAGTAGCAAGTTCAGCCGATCATCGCTTATGTCATCCACTTTAAAGCCTAAACCCTGCAGCTTGCGACGGCAGTCAGCACGATTGAGCTGCGAGAATTTCGCGAACTCCATCTTCAGCTCGCGAATACCAATGCCTTTAATCTTGGCTTGTCGTAAGATCTCGTCCTTGGCGTCCTCGTATTTTTTCCTCCGCTCCATAGCACTAATATTGTCCGAAGTGACGCCCCCATCTGAACTCTTGGTTGGACTGTTAGCCGACAAATTTATCCCTGTCGACGAGCCACTAAATTTGTTGGTAGCATCCGAGTTATTGAATTCGTCGTCGCCTTCTTCCTCTTCTACAATTCGTTCCCCGCCCTCAAGTTGAAATGAGCCTTTGTCCGAGTAAATAGAGAGCCAGAAGCTGCCGACATTTGCTTTGCCTGTAGCTTGGTCCTAAAGCCACATATCTATGATTATGTTTTGCGGATACGTAGCGTCTCATATGTTTCTGCTTACCGTGCGCATGTACATGCTTGGGACAATGCAGTACTGACCCGGCTCCATTGTCGCCTCGGCCTAATCAATCGGAAACAAAGCAAAGCGCTGTAAGTACAGTGACGGGGAATGTGCTGGAATGCGGGACCAAACGCGTACCGAGACGGCTTGTTTAAATGTGTAGGCTGGTTGGGGGACACCATCGTCATCAATGCCAGCGATAACAGATCCTGGAATGATTGCAGGCGGCAGCGGCTCTGGTCTCGCTCCACTCTGAAAATCTGCTCGGTCCTTAGGAGCTTTGTACAGGCGATAATAGGCGTCCATCTTTTTTGCCGGCTCTTTCATCTCCAATTTTTTGCCGCCTAGTGCTCCACAACTACCCACGTCCAGCAACGAGCATATATGAAAACCGACCGGCACAATTTTTTGGTTCTCTTTTCCTCGTGGGTCCTCTTGGCTCACGGAGATAAAAAGTTGCGAGCGTTCCTTGAGAGTCAGTGTAAAGTGCGGGTTGTTGATCCATGTATTTTTGCTCGTGTTCCCGCCACACGTTGTTTCACTCCAGCAGCCTTCGACCCGCCGTCCGTGCCATGCATCAGGAAAATCTGATCACCAGACAGGAGCGTTAGCAATACTACCATAACATCAACGCGCGAGTCTGAAACACACCGATGCCGGCAAAAAAGTGGGTGAAATACTGCATCCATGTACTATAAGCCATGAAAAAGGTCCCATCGTTTGCATTCGCCTCCACAACCTCTTCCTGTGAAATTTCATCAACTGCCATCTCCCCCTTGCCATTTAGACGCAGGAATATCCGTTTGTGGGCATTTCCGCCCACGAAACGCTTTAGCACTTTAAAGAACGCCTCGATTACGTCTTGATTTTCCGTCCTCTCTGTACTGGAGTCGGACCACGGACCTGTCTACATGCAGCGATAGATAGCAAAGATAATAAAAAAAACTTAATTGCGATATCACGAAAGTGCCGAGAGCTTGTCACGCACCCACTCCCCCATACCCCAGGGGTTTCGGAGTTTCACTAATTTGACACGTTCATTTCGAACAGTCTTGATTTCCGCTGCGTCCACGAGAGCGTATGCATGCTTATAATACAGACCGTTTCCTGCACTAGATTCAGCGGCAACATTCTTATCCCCGGTTGGCAGTGGCTGAATAGAGCAGCCCATCAGCGTGCCCGATGCCTTGTATCGCAGAATTTTGTTCCAGAACGGATCTCCTACTTGCTGGCCAGGACGTGCAGGGGCAAAAGGGTCCTCGCCAAATCCTGGGAAACCAGCCTTCATGATGACTTGTTCCGAACACATACCTGTCAAGTCGTTAAGTGCTACGTCCACAAAGCCGCCGATGAGGGCTTCGTATGTGCCGTGTAGCTTTGCGTATGCCTTCTCAAGGATGGCAACCCTATTTTTCCACACCAAGATATAGTTTAGCCAAGAAAAAACTTGATATTTTGCAGGTGTTCTTACCAGAGTTCATTCCGATCGCGGCAGCGCGCAAAGTAGGGTTTGCCTGGTTTCGACTTGGAAAAGCCAAATACTGGTATTCGGTCGTCGATTATAACATATTGCCACACAAAGTTCTGTTGTAGAAGATGAGGTTGGCGAGTGAAACGTGGGCGACACTAAATAATGCGGACTGACCTTCATAAACTTGCACACAAACAGTCCCCTAGATTTGAAAGTGTCTGCTCGCCAAAATGTCTGCTCCAGCATGTCGGTGCGAGTCGCAACCACGCTGAGTGCGCCTAGTAAATTGTACCACAGTTAGGATTGTACAATATCACCATGAGCCAACAAGCCCGACGTACTCAAAAACCAGCAATCGCCGAGGTTGCCCTGAATGACATCGCCTGAGTTGACGCCATCAGCGAACAGCCTTGCCTCCGTTGCAAATACGAGCTCTCCACTTGACGGACTTGCGTATTCGTCTGTATCATCCCCTTCGCTTTCGTCCAATGCGTTATTATCCCCATCAGGAGCGTACTCTGGTCGCTCCCATCTAATCCTTTCGCTTTTGATGAGTGCTAGTATCTTGGCTTGGTGTTGTGATCCACCCTTGGATGGAACAGCCGACCCGTTCTTGCACATTGCGGTAGCACCCGCCAGATCATCAGAGAAAGGGCCAAATGTCGGGTCTGTGAAGAGTTTAGTCGTAGGATCCGAGTGTGCTTTGATAACACGCTTGACCCGCTCATGCAGTAGTTGGTCTGCGAGACGCAGAGCTCGTTCGAGTCCCTTGCCTGCTAATCCCTTGATCTGTACGCTGACAACTGTGTCTTGGCGTCCCGATACGACAGTCACGCCGATCTTATTGAGCTCCTCTTCTAACTGCAGCAAGTCCATTGCTGCCTGAGAGCTGGCAGAGCAAACAGCAATGGTTGAGCCAATTGTATGATCGTTGAATCGAAGGGTCGGGATACTGATTGTGATTGCCTTGTAAGGACGCGACGAACCGCCATCCCGAAATGGGTTCAACCAGTTCGAGTCAACAGTTTGTTTCAGCCAAGTGATGCTGGTTCAAAATCGCTAACCTGGAAGAGCGAGGTGCTAATGAGCTCGAGAGCGACAAATTACTGCAGGCAACGAAATCTACAAGTTATCCATTCATGGCTGTATATCATTCAGTTGGGTGCTGGTCGAAGAAAGTATCGCCATGCTTGGTAAGCGCTGACAGGCTTGCCTCCAGACTCGCTAGCTTTCCTTCAAGTTGCTCGACGCTGGCTTTTCTGTCTCCATCAGCGCTGTCAATGCGTTGGTGAAGTTTCAAGATCATTTGCTCCGAGAACATGAGTCGCTGGGATAGCTGTGCGAGCTTTGCGTCAATTGCGCCTGAAATCTTGCTCTCCATCTCCTGCATGATTGTTTGTTGCGCGCTAGCCAGCAGCACTTGTACGCTGCTACTCGTCAGACCTTGGTTTGTAGCTCCAGTAGCTCCAAGATTGAGATCAGCGAGGGCGCTGTAATTGCCCATGCACCAATATATCAACAAACAACCGTGCTAACGAGAAGGATGTCTGCATGCCATACCTTGCGACTTTGTCAGATGGTGGACTCGGTGCCGGCTTGGGAGTTTCCGAGACAACACTGTACACGAAGCGGAACGCCGGCAATTGAAGCTCACTCTTGTTGCCCATGAGCGACACGAACTTGACGCGCACGCGCGTAGCTGCCATCAGCACGGCGTGATCCCTGCTCCTGGGCTCGAACTGCTCGTTGAACGCGAAGACCGGCGCCTGCGGGTCGCGAGCGCCGCGAAACGTGCCCATGTACACCTCTCCATGCTCGGTCTCCCCCAGCAGGTTGCGCCTCGAGCCCTCCACGAACACCTCGATGTGCCGCGCGGACGCGAGCGCCTGAATCTTGAACGCCTCGCACCTCCGCGGAGGCGTCGCCCACTCGACCGTGAGCTCGCAGGGAAGCGCGGCGCCGTCTTCCGCCTGGATCTCTGGCTTCTGCAGCGCCACGGGGCCGACGAAAGCCGCCTCCAGCTGAGCCGAGCGCGCACCTTGGGCTTCTCCTCCTTCTACTTTCCCTGCCGCAGGCACCAGCCCGCGCTCGACGAACGGCGCGTCGCCCAGCAGCGTCCACGAGCTGCGGCACTCGGCCATGCCGCGCTTGGTTGCCTTTTCCGATGGCTTTTCTCCTGGACTTGGAGTTTGTATACTGCATGCGAACCTAGCGCGATGGTGGTCACTTGCAGGTTGTCATCGGCAGCATGGCGACGAGTGTGCTGTTTGTGTGCCTGGGCAACATCTGCCGCAGCCCCGCGGCCGAGGCGGCCTTCCAGGCCATCGTGGACCGCGAGGGCGCGGGCGCGCGCTTCCGCGTCGACTCGTGCGGCACCGGCGGCGGCAACCCGGACTGGTACTGCGCCGGCGGCTGGTCGTACCACGAAGGCGAGAAGGCGGACGCGCGCATGACGAGGGAGGCGAGCAAGCGCGGCATCGTCATGATGTCGCGCGCGCGGCCGCTCTCGCTGCAGGATCTGAGCGACTTCGACCACATCATCTGCATGGAGGACAAGAACCGCGACGCCGTGCTCGAGGCGGCCGAGGCCTGGGGCGGGGCGGACGCCAAGGCGCTCGCCAAGCAAAAGGTGCAGCCGCAGATCTCCTGGCTTCCTAGCGCGTGGGGTGTTGCGATGGCTCACCGGTGTATTGGGGGAATACGCACGGATGCATGCATGCAGGTGTCCATGATGACGGCGTACTGCACAAAGTTCAAGGACGCGCGGCGTGTCCCGGACCCCTGGTACGAGGGCGGCTTTGACCACGTCCTCGACCTGCTCGAGGACGCCTGCGCGGGGCTGTACGAGCGCCTCTCGGCGTGATTGTTGTCTCAAGACACCGCCCTCTTGGCTTACAACTCAAGAGTATCAAATACACACACGTGACAAATACTCAACCTGCAATCGGCCGAGTCCATGAGTGCTCGGCAGCTAGCTCAGATGCAACGCCTCCATTGCGGTACTCGGAGATCCAAGGCTCATGAATCCAGGCTGAAATACCGGATCAAGACTTGGGTTGATCATCGCTGAATGGCATGGTGGAGTTGATATCCCCGATTCGTCTTCCTGACATTGTGAGACTGCAGAAATAATGTCTGTTGGCATCTTCCAGGCTTGGAGCTGTTGTGCTAACTGAACCATTCCACATGGACTACCCTGCACACAGCTAAACTGTCAGACCACGATCTGGCGGAAGCAAAAAAGAAGGTGGTTGTAACTCACCACAGGTTCTTGCCTCGAAGATGAACTGACCAAAATGAGGTTTTGCATGTTGATCTATCCGACCGCACAACCTTGTCAGAATCATCAACAACTTTTGCTTGCAGGTAGATCAACGGCAAACCTGAAGTGATACTGCGTGCTGTCGCTCAAACAGCGATGCTGCGCGGAAGAAATGGTCGACACGGCCGCGATTTCTCCATGTTGGGCTGTTGTAACTAAGCTCACTCGGTACCTCGATGCGCCGGCGCTTCTTACCCTTAAGTTTCTCGATGAACCTAAGTGTGGCTGGGAGTGGAGATTGCTTTGTCATGTGCGTTGCTGTGCTGTGTGTTGGCGTAGCTTCTGGTTGTCGTATGGATCGCTGGTTATCTTGATATCGAGGCACGCTATCTGGTCCTGTATCGAAGTCATCAGGGTAGTCATCCCGAGGAACATTAATCCTGAGAGAAGACATGCTTTGTATCTCGCTCGTTGATGATCCATACCCACTGCCTGTGTCGCTCAACTCGTCATTACTCTCATTGGGCTGACTACTATCCTTTGTTCGTGATTTTCGTCTTGAAGGTATAGGAACTTGACTCCAGGTAGCTGGCAGTGCTTGTTCAAGTCTTCGAGCTGGAGGAGTTGGAATTGGGGTAAGAAAAACAGGTGCTGGTAGCGGCTCAACATCAATCATCCGAGGAGACATGACTTCCGACTCGAGGAACAAAGGCATCGCGTCCAGCGCGAGCGTCTCTAACTGGTCCTGCGATATTGCAATGGAGACGTCAAATGGCTGAACCATGGTGCCCATGGCCGCGTCAAGGCCCAACATGCTGTTGCTATGGTGGCCGCTATGTGTTTTCCTGAAAGGTCTGAGTACGTTTCGCCATAGCCGACATGTTCTGGGAAACCCCAGGTTGCTTTTGACGGCGTGATCGCTGGGTTGAGATATCAAATCGCACGATAGGAATGCTGACGACACGGGACACAGTGCGTCTACGTCGGTCCGATAGTCTTGCACCTCGACGATGACGCTGGCGTCCCGTGGCCGAAGCGCGACCTGCAAATGTTCGACTGTCAGCGTTACGCTGTCAACGGTAAAAGGCGAGAGGACGCACCAGGTCTGAGAGTCCGTCAGGGATCACTCCCTCGTCAATACAGGCAAGAAAGTACCTGCTCTCCAACCGCCTGTCATGAAACTGGGTGCACCAAAACGACCAAAAGAAGACTAGCGAAATCACCTCGACTCGGAGTCGTAGGGCTGCGCGAACCCCTCGACCCACTGGTTGGCCTTGTTGACATGTCTGCACACGAACGCATCCTGGAAGAGCACGACCTGCAGCGTGCACGCTGCAGCCAGCGCCGGGTCCTCAACCGGTCGACAGCTCACAGGCGCGCACTGCCAGGTCGACCAGCTCTCATCTACGACAGTGCTCAATCTCATTATCAGCTCTGCGGGCTTTTGAAGCCACAGGGGAGCTAGTCGCACCCCACTGACGCCGCTGCATCAACCGCCGACGCCAGCGCTGCTGCGCGGGCCTTGAATGATCGACTGTCTGCGAGTATCCAGCTCCAGAGGGGAGCTGCCCTTTCAAGATCTTCGAACTGAGCTCTTCAACGTGATTCCGGAATGACATAGATACGGTCTGGACCGCTCTGAACCGGTTCATTCACTTAAACTCACTATGGAGAGAGAGACATGGGTTCAAGTTGACCACGTTGACGTTGAAAAAATGATGTGCATGTTGAGATTTTGAAAGGGAGACGGCACGTCGCTCTAGGCCGACTCCTTCTTCTGCTTCTTCTTGGATGGCACAGCCATGTAGTCGTCCACGGAGGCCGCACTCGCGGTCTCCTTGGTTGCCTTCGTCTGTGATCATAAAATAGTTAGCGCATTGTTCAAACCTGCAAGTGAGACACGAGATAAACGCACCTGCTGGCTCAGGAACTTGTTCTTGAGCGTCTCGATGGACGACTTGCGGTTCTGCGCGGCCTCGGTCTCGCGCTGCTTGCGCTTCTTGGAGGCTTCCTTGTCGCTGGGCGCGACGAACTCGGCCATTTTCTCGTCCTTTTTCTGCTGCTTCTCTTCCTGCTTCTCCTCCTTCTTCTTTTGCTTCTTGAGCGCCTTGCGCTCGTGTTCCTTCATAAAGTACTCGCCACTCTCAATCTCCTTGTCGATCTTGCTCGCCTGGGGAGCCGGCGGGAACGGCGTGTATTCCTTCTTCTCGCGCACTTGTTTGGGCTTTTTGGTCTGCACGTTCTTCTTTTTGAAGTTGGGCAGGAACCGCTCCCAGTTCTCGCCCTGCAGCTTCGGGTCCTTGGCAAGCTCGCGCTTGATCATGAGTCGCTTGACGTTGTAGATCGGGTGGATGTTGCCAAAGCAGTCCTCCACAATCTTGCGTACGTTCCGCAGACCCTGATAGCTGCCCATAGCCGACACGGTGTTGCCTTGCACGAGCACGTAGCAGTTGGTGAGGAGCTCAATGGCCTTGAGAGTCGCGCCGTCGGGGCCAACGAGTCGCTGCCGCCGCTTGACGAAGCGCTCCTTGTTGCGCACAAGGCCGCCAATCTTAATGATGTCGCACTGCACCTCGTCATCGAGGATCTTGACGGCCTGCAGTGCGGCGGGTGAAAGTTAGTGAGCGCAACCTATCGAGCTGCATTTGCTAGAGACGCACCTGGTTGACGGGGATGCTTCGCGCGAGCAGCTTGATGAGGTCGCGCGCCTTGAGGACGATGTACGGGTCCGTGGTCTTGCGCGTGGTGCGCACTGTCATGCTGCCCTCGACGAGGTTGAGCTCGCAGGCGACCTTGTGCGCGTCCAGCGCCTTGGTGACGATGGGCCAGACCTCGCGCAGGTACTTTTCGCGGTACTTGGGGAAGAGCGTGGCGAACGAGCTCTCCTCGAGCAGGTTGGGCATGGCGCGTCTGGCGCCCTTGTCGTCCTCATGCTCGTCTTGCCACGGGTCGATCTTCCAGTGGTCGATGTCCTCCGAGTCCCACGGCTTGTCCTTGCGGTGGCTCTTCTTGCCCTGCGGCTGCTGCTGCGCCTCCGCCTCTACGTGGTTACGCGGGCCCTCGCCGTCGAACTGCTCCATGCCGACGCCTCTTGCCGAATGCCATCGTCCGTTGACCAGCCGATTACAGAGCGCTTAATATATAGCCGTTTGTATGTGGTACCCGAACCTCTAATATCTGTTAATAACCGAACTAACTGAGATAACCTGGTTAATGGTCGGTGAAAAAATGTGGGCCGGCCCACATTTTGGCGCTGCTATGTGATGCGCGTTCACCAAGGATTCCGCAGAACACAAGAGGAAGCGACCAGCGACGCATGGCCGAGCTCTCGGGCATCCGCGTGGACTCCACAGCGCCTGCGGCGGCGGCTGCTGCTGCTTCGGGCCTGGCAGACAGGCGCGGGAGCCTGCGGCAGCCGGAGGAGGAGGACCCGGCCGACGACAGCGGCGACTCACTCGACGCCAAGCGCGAGCAGCGGATACACCCGCAGCGCCGCGCGACCGCGGGCAAAGACGCGCTTCTTGGCGCTGCTGGGGGCGCTTTGGGCGCTCTCGGCTCTATCGGAGGCTCTTTTGGGGCTGCTAATGGAGCGCCCAGGGCCGTGCAGTCGGAGCCGCGGGCGCGCAGCGCGTCGGCGGCGCCCGCCGCGACCACGAGCGCGGACCTGCGCGCCAAGCTGCTGGTGGGCGCGCGCAGCTCGGCGGACCTACCGCTGCCCTACGGCACCAACGTGACGATGCAGCGCCGGCATTCGATCCTGCGCATGACGAGCGGCCGCGGCATGAAGAAGAGCGCGTCCGTCGAGTTCATCCTCAGCCAGGAGGAGCAGGTCAAGATTGTCGAGAAGAGCATCCATCTCAGCGGTACCTCCATCGGTAGCAACCGCGACAAAACGCCCAGGTGCGAGCGCGCAGGAGTTTGCAGGCGTGGTGGCCGCCATGCGAGGCTACAGACTGACATTTCTGCTGCTGCATCTGCTGTTCAGGAGGCTCACGTTCGAGGAGAAGGAGGAGCTCTACCGCGTGCGCCCGGACCTCGAGATCGGGCCCGCGCCGTTCTTCAACGAGAAGATGCAGGAGATGAACACGCGCAACCAGCGCCGCATCATCTTCGCCATGTTCGGGGGCATGCTGTCCATCGTGATGCTGCTCATCATCTACTCGGTGCTGGCGGGCGCGGGGCAGATGTAGACTTCCCGCAGCCAGCCTCACGGTTTGTTGTATCTATAGTGTCATTCGCACACATTTCGCCCGCGCGCGGGCAGCAAGTAAAATGCAAGGTCAAACGACCGCCACGAGAGTCGTACAGCGTGTTGACATGGAGGAGGCGTGAGCAACATGGCCGCCATGGCGTCAACACCACCTCACGGCGAGCCCCATCGAGAACCTCACGGCGAGCCCCATACTGCATAGACGCGCGACCGCCGCGTTGAAGTTGTTTATCGGCCGGCACGCTCTTCCGCGAATCTGCTGCGGCAGCGAGGTATATGTAACTAACAACCCCCAATACAATACTACTATGCCGCAAGTAACCACCCGCGTTCATGTCCACGAGCACATGCAACAGCTTGGCATGAAGCCCATGATGCGTTTGCCGCCATCAGTATGTCTGAGTCGGAAGCCCGCCATAATGAGCTCACCAGTCGCATGCTTCCATGCCGTCTACGATAGACTACCCGGAAGTCAAAATAGGCGCTGCCAGCCATGCCATTTTGCCTTGACAAGCTTACCGATAGCGACCCACGAGCCACCTCGTCGAGGTGATCGATCGATCGGCATGCGGCTCATCACGCACAACCTGCTGACGTGCAACAAGAAGGGCGTGACCAACGGCTTCCCGCTGCGCATCGAGCCCTCGGAGGTGGAGGTGGTCGCGTCCGAGTTCAGCGCCGATTTCGTGCGCAAGATGCTGGCCAAGATCGACTACGCGGCCTTCCTGGCCGGCGCCACGGCGCTCTCGGTGGCCGACGAGCTGCCGCTGGCGCTGCCCGGGGACGGGGAGCCGCCGCTGAGCGACGAGCAGCTGCGCGCGGTGCACCACGCGCTGCTGGACGTGCACGTCAAGCAGGGAAAGCTCGTGTGCCCCGAGTCGGGCCGCGAGTTCCCCATCGTCGACGGCATCCCCAACATGCTGCTGAACGAGGACGAGGTGTAGGCGTCGTCCGCGAGGAGAAGTAGATACTATCCATGTTGAATAGAACGGGAGGGAGAAAAACGAACGACGCTGCTGTATTCGACTGGACGAGAGGACTTTCTCGGCTAGGCGGGACAAAATCGCTCGCGAGGGATCACTCGCGGCATCGAGGCAACCTACACTGCCAGACCCGACGGCTTCTTCGAGTGTGACCGCTTCTTGGCCCCCGACGGGTCGTAGCTACAAGTCATATTGCAACATCAGTGAGAGCCGACTCCTGCGCTCAATCATCGTAACAGCACTTACGGAGTCTGGTCGTCCCCTTCGTCCTCCTCATCGTCACCGTTGTCTCCTGGTAAAGACTTATCAATCTGCGCGACCGCCTTAATCCACTGGATGCGCATTTCAAAGTCGCCCTCTTTCTGGTCAGCGATAGCAAATCCAATCTACAGCAGACGCATTATTAGTGGGGCATCGATAAAAATGGATAACCACGATCAGCAAACTCACACTTCGGAGCTTGGCAGGATCCAGCGGCGTTTCATCATCCAGCTTGACGTAGCCCCTCGAAGTAAGCATAAAGTCTCGGAACGGTAACTGCAGGGAGCAATGGGGATCATTAGCTCGTGCATCGGATGAAGTATTTGCAGATACCGCACCTCGATATCTACCCATTTGTTCGGCGGCGTTCGAATAAACCCCTGAGCATACGGATGTCCTTGTGAGTGCTAGTAGCTGTGATGCACGCAGGCATGGAGTTGCGCACCATATACAGATTGAGCGGGTTCCATCCGTCCATCTGAATGTTCATGCGGTATCTGCAGCATCGAAAGCGTCAGAGCTTAGATCCCGCCTTCAGCATTGGTCTAAGTCAGCGTACTCGCGTCCGTCTGTCATGACACGCATAGTGATGCCTTCATAGCCATGGAGCAGCAGCGCCGACGGCACTGAAGCACGAACACCGCAGTAGCCACTGCGGACGACGTCGGCCTCGGTCGGCTGACACGACATGCTCAGTCGCCCCGCGAACACGGCTGCTCGACCAGCTCCTCGTCAGTCCTGCGCTGTTCACCACACTGCAACAACTATGACACTCGCACCCGACGGAACGCCGTCGTCCACCTGGACGCTCTGGACCACTCGCCTCGCATCGATGCCCTCGCCCTTTTGCTGCCCCGCCGGGTCGTAGAAGCCCCATTTGCACTCGGACAGCCCTACTCATTTGTTAATTAGCTGTGTCCTTGGTAATAACTGGACCACTGGCGTACTCACCGCCAATGGAGCGGTCGCTCGAAGAGACCCAGCCGCCGACCGCGTCGCGCGCCCTGAAGGCGAAGATCTCCTGCTCGGGCTCGAGCGTGAGCCGCAGCCCCAGCGCTGTCGGCAGCCGCAGCAGCGTCAGCCAGGCGCGTCACCAGCGGCGCTCACCCAGGGCCCAGACGGCTCCAGGCAGCGGCCGCCGCATACAGAAACCGAGTCACCAGCCACGCACTCTGCTTGGAGCTGAGCACCGCCGAGTTGACGGACCGCAGCGCACGCTGCAGGAAGCTCATGGCCGCTCAAAAGTGAACAGCAAACGGGATTGTAATCCTCTTATTCATCATACAAAGCCTCGGAAACTACATATGGACGCACTTAGTCGACTAGGTGCGCATTCGCAAAAAAATAAGGCCGGCGACCAGAAAGACGTGCCCACAGAGTGTGGAAAACTTGGCGACCATGAGCCTGCACCTGCCGACGCACCGGTGGGGCACGCGTGGCATGGACGCGTACGAGAAGCTCGAGTGTATCGGTGCAGGCACCTACGGGTACGCTGCTGGCTGGGTTAGTGGCTGGGCGTTAAGTTCGCGGCGGTTGCTGAGCGAAAGAATGGGGCGCTGGATGGGAGCGCAGCCAGGTGTACATGGCCAAGGACAAGCAGACGGAGGAGGTTGTGGCCATCAAGAAGATCCGCAGCCTCAACGAAGTGCAGGGCGTGAGTGTGGGGCGCGTTTTTACTTGTGAGCTGAGGAGAGCGAGGACTGACGCGCGGCTGCCATCAAGCTGCCGGTGACGACCATCCGAGAGATCAAGGTGCTCAAGTGCCTGAACCACCGCAACTTGGTCGAGCTCAAGGAGGTCGTGGTGTCGGCCGAGAACGAGGACGACGACGGTGAGTGGGCGGTGTGAAGTGGTAGTTGGTTCTAGTGACTGACTGGCGGCCGTTGTGCTGCAGCCGAGTTTACCGACAAGGACGAACCGCTCGACTACTGCCACGGCTCCATCTACCTCGTGCTGGAGTACGTCGAGCACGACCTCACCGGCCTTATCGACCGCCAGTACCCGTACGTTTCTGCAGGCTGCAAGCATCCTCCTTACTCGCTATTCTGACGGGATTGCTGCGCGGCTCGACTTGGCAGTTTCTCGGATGTCGAGATCAAGTGCATCATGAAGCAGCTACTAGAGGTTATGGAGTACATGCACTCGATCGACATCATCCACCGTGACATCAAGTGCTCCAACCTGCTCATGACAAAGCACCATTTGCTCAAAGTGGCCGACTTTGGACTTGCACGGTCTGTGCGCGGCGACCAACTCTTCACCAACAAGGTGGTGACGCTGTGGTACCGCGCTCCGGAACTGCTTCTCGGTGCCACAAGCTACGACGCCAGCATCGACATGTGGAGTATTGGGTGTGTGTTTGCCGAGCTGTACATTGGACACCCGATTTTCCAGGGGAAGACGGAGCTTGAGCAGATTACCAAGATTTTCGACATTTGCGGCACACCGACCACGGAATCGTGGCCCGACTATAAGTTCTTACCATTGAGCAACAAGTTCGTGCCCGAAAAGGCCAAGCCTCGCCGCCTCAAGGAATATCTTGTTCGTGAAGCGAGTCTGCGTAAGCGCATTTTGCCCAAGGGAGCGCTCGACTTGATTGAGGCGTTGCTGTCGCTTGACCCCGAGCAACGGCTTACAGCGGCCGACTGCCAAAAGGCTACGTATTTCCAGATTCGCCCGCTTCCGCCCGCTGATCCTGCAAGTCTTCCACCACTTGCCAACCTTCCACACTCGCACGAGTACCAAACGAAGAAAATTCGCCGCGAGCAAGCCAAACTCATGAATGGCGGCGTGAACAACAGTGCGAAGGATGCGAGCAATAGCGCGAAGGATGCGGGCAACAGTGCGAAGGATGCAGGAGGCAGTGCAAAGGAGGCAGGCAGCAGTGCTAGCCAAGCCAAGTCGAGAAGCCCATCAGCTGCAAAGAACGGGAGCTCTAAGTCGGCTGGGAGCGGGGTAAAGCCGGAAGGAGAACCAAAGCCCAAAAAACGGAGGCGAGAGGCGTAGATGACACTCGCTTTGTTCACAACGAAGAGATATCATGCAGCGAGGCAAAGCAGAGCAGTCAACCGTTTGATGCATTCTCAGCGAGTGCGTGAATACAAACATGAAACGATACTAGTGTGTGAGATACCGGCTCTTGGATGCGCCAGCGGTGGCCGGCTTCTGAAGCTGAGCAACAAGGAACGTTGACAACGAATGAGTAAATAACATATATGTCAAAGTTTGTTTTTGTCGCAGGGGCTGTGCTTACCTGCAGCAGCAATGACGGATTCTTGGTCTTGACGATGCTGTTGACTTCATGGAGCCGTGTTTGTAACACCTGAAGCCGTGACTTCATCGAGTTGTATCGGAAGGAAATGTGCTGCCGGATCGTATCGTCGGTTGCACGTAGAAAGTCAACCGAAAGCAGTTCGATGAATTTGTACTCCATGTTCTGGATAAAGTCGAGCCGCGCACGCCCGTCCGACTGCATCAGGTACACAGCCAGGTGGTTGTGTGGCTCCTTGATACAGTTGTTCAGCATACGGATGAGCACATTAGCATAATCCGCAAAATCGACCATGAGTTTCTGCTGCTCTTGCATGAGCTGGAAGCTTTCCGCGTCGCAGGTGTGTGAATAGAGGAAGAACAAGTCGCTTTCAGTCGACAGCTCTACTTTGACGACATGGACATCCGACTCATCTCCCTACAATTGTCGGCCATACAAACTAGTCAGATAAGTTCTCTTATGAGGTCTAGACTTTTTCACTGGCTTACCAAAATGAGGATTTTAACCTTGATTGCTTCAAGAGTCCCCACTTGTTGCGGAGTATTGTCTGCATCCTACCACCGAGCGAACCAGATTAGCTTTAGCTCATGACAAGTCGTTGTCTTCGTTGTCCTCACTTGAATTCGTAACTCGAAAGGAGTTTCGCGATCATAAATGACGCGGAAGCCACCTACGAGGCTGGGGTCAATGTCGTCGCCTCCAACGACTGGAACATGAAGCCCAGCAGCTGCTGCGGCTTCCATGACATCGCTGTCACGTGACGACGAAATCACAGAGCTCATGGCAACGCTGTCAATGAGGCTGATGGCAAATGGGGCGGGCAGTTGAACCGTCGCTAGGCAGGGGTGCGCTGCCGTTGCCGCAGCGATATTGCCTTCAAATCGGGCCTCCCTATTTTTTGGGGTGGCTAAATATACAACAATTGCCATGAAGCGTGATTCAACATGCACATCATCAACAAGAGTGCACATTCAATTCCAGGAAGGTAACGATGCCTGGTAGCAGCACGAGTGCATGCGAGAGAAGTAGTCCCAGCGAATGTGCAGATCAAGATGACGACGAACACACCGAATTGGAAGACTGGAATCTTGACAATTTTGCGGAAAATGTCGAAGACGGAGAATGTAATCGGGTCTTGACGAGCCCGCGTTCAATCGAGGCGTGCAGAATGCTTGGTATTGAGCCGGAGGAGCTACTACCTCGCCCATTTGAGTACTTTGTCCGGTCAAAGCGCAACGAAGACGATCTGGACTTTGCTGAGAAGCGAGCAGCCAGGTATGAGCGTATGCGGATTGTTAATTTACATAAAGCACGAGCACAGCGCGATGAACTTATCGAGGCCGAGAACGGCGGAGCCCACGCAAGCATGTCTCTTGTCACTCGGAGTTTATGTCGTTCTCCAGTGGCTGCTAATGGCAAGCTCTGTCTCCGAAGAGTTGGTGCAGGCGAAACACTTGCTACCGACTCGGCAGCGAGGCTTCAAATATCAGTACTAGCGAGAGAACAGCGAGAGCTTGAACGAATGCAGCAGCGTCAGATGCAAGAAGTGCAGCAAATGCTAAACTTTGAGCTGCAGATGGCTTCGCTACAGCAAGAGCGTGAAAAACGGGAGGCAGCTAAAAGACACGAAGATCAACTGACAAACAAAGAGAGGATACGACGCCAAAAACTTGCCGACGAGGCACGGCGACGAAAGGAGCTTGAGCGTGCTGAACAGGAGAAACTTGGGCTTGAAGAATTAAGACGAGTGGCGCAGCAGCAACAGCTCGAAAACACTCGAAAGCAGCAGCGCCTAAAACAGGAAGAGGAACGCAAGCGAAGGCAAACGCAGCAAGCTGAGCGTGTACGTCTGCGACGCCAGGAAGAGGCCAGACTACATAGCGAACTAAACCAGCTAGCGCAAGAGCGTGAGGCTGCCCAACGAGAACAGGAAATAGCTCGACGTGAAGCGCAACAGCGCGAACAAAGGGAACGTCAAAAGAGGACGAAGGCGCAGGAGCTAGCCGAGAAGCAAGAGCACAACAAGCTTCGGATCACCCGAGTTCTTGAAGACAAAGAGATGCAACGTGCTGAACAACTTTCGGCGGCAACCCGGAAGCACCAGGAAAGTGAGGCGAGGCGGCGCCAGTTTGAAGCAGAGCGTCGAAAACGAGAAGAAGAAGTTCAGGACGCTGCGCGCCGAAAAAAAGACACCATTGATTTGATTCAGCAGCAACTTTCCTGTATTGAAGAGGAGCGACGCGAGAGGCTACGCGAACAAGAGCGCCAAGGAGCAGCTAAACTGCAGCAAATTGAGTTGGAGAAGCAGCGCGAACGCGAAAAGCAACGCCGTGCAGAGCGGCGTTTGGCTGAAGACCGTCGCCGCGTTTATGAGCGCATGGAGGCCCAGCAGAGAGAGAAACAGAACATGTACTACCGCAAAAGTGAGCAAAAGGCGATTGCGACCCAGGCTGTCCAGGAACAGAAGCACGCGCTCATTCGTTCTCGCCTACAAGATGCACGACTGCGCGAAGAAGAAATCCAAACAGCACTCACTAGGCGAGAAAAGCAAGAGGCGTACCGTGCGAAGCTGCTTTTATCGAGGATCCAGAGCGATGATGAGCGTGCACGGCAACTAAAAGAGCAGCGGCAGAACCTAATTCGTCGTCGCCAGCTCATCAAGCAAGCAGCAAGCCGTCAAAAGCGAGAGATTGTAGAAAGCTTCTACCGGATGAAGGTGACAAAGAAGTTCGAGCTGTCAAAGCATTTAATGCAGTCGATTAGTGGGGTCAGCGAATTGCCACGCTCTGCTTCAGATCTGGTCACTCGACCGCTCGAAAAGGAAAGACAAGACAGATCTCCGACAAATCAAGATGTCCGAACTCGGAGCAAACCGCGGCCGGCGAGTGCCTTCACTCGTCAACAGCCACGATCGCTTGATGATGACCAAGCGAAAAAGATATTTGCTCGACGAATGCAGCAGGACAAGTTCAACGATGCCGTAATAGATGACGACCCTGTCAGCGACGACGGTGGGAACGGTGAATTTGACCTTGAATCGAATAAATCCGAGATCGACGAACTTCGCCGCCGGCAGAATGAAGAGCTATTGCGCATACTCGAAGAAGAGCACCATGCGGAAGAGCAGCGTGGGTTCCTATTGCGCCAAGCTCTAGATAATATTTCAGAGCACACGCGACTAGAGAAAATCTTTGACAAGGAGCGTGCATCAGCCAGCCAGCGGATAATGGAGTTGACTGAGCACCATGAGGAGGAGCTCACTGCACGAGTGCGCCAACTTCGAACACGATCATAATATGGCACCTCGAAAAAAACTTAACGCCTTCCTTTAAAACGTATCGTTTAGCAGTGACTAGTCAAGATCCGTGTCGTCATAGTTTAGCGTGCGAACAACCTTACTTGAATCTTCTTGCATTCCATGTGGCGATTCTCTATGGTGTACCTTTTGGGACGGCAGTTCCAGCTCGTGCTGGTGTTCTCGCTTGATCTGTTTTTCTTGGCCGGAAAGTTCTCCCATTGAAATCTTTTTCATGGAGCTGACTAGTTTAAACTCTTCGTGAGCTGGCAGCGCAGGTGTTGGTGGGCAGAGTTTCATCGCGCTTTTCCTGATCATTCTCGAATCAGAAACACCTGCATCCGCAAGGTCAAGGAACAAGCAGCGTGCATCCTCTTCATTTGCGTGTTGAACCTCTGCGAGCTGGGCTTGGATGTGCTGAATCATCGTATTCAATTGCGCGACGTGGCGCGTGCAAATGTCGATCAACGGCGATGATTCAGACGAAATATGAGACTGCACAAGTCGTCCAACACGATCTTGACCAATCTGATAGCGCACGGCGTCTAAGAATTGTTGCGCATCTCGTACGACATCTGCCAAGTTCAGCAACTGGCCACTAGCGATATGAGTTGGGGTAGCAGTAGGCAGCATCTTTGCGGCACTTAGAATGGGTTGGTCTTGACTGTATTGCAGAGCAGTTCCCAGCACATTGGTGCTTCTTTTATAAGCGCTGCTGCTGGTCAACTCGTCGATCGAAGCCCAGGCGGCCTCGATGTGTTGCAGCTTTTGTGAGCGTTGTTCTGTCTTAACTTGTGAAAATACTTCTCGACTGACGGTCAAATCAAGTTGAGCCTGCGCCTCCTGAACTTGTTGCTGAGATATTGATGAAAGAGTGAGTCATCGATGAATTGACACCGACGCGTGATAGTCAATCACTGTACCTGGAGTGCGTTGAGCTGCTGGATCTTGTCCGTGAGCTCTTCTGCAAATTTGCACCACTCGTCCTGGAGCTGGCTGCGTTGAACAAACTTGGTCTTGATCTGCTCCGTCTTCATGGCGATCAAAGCCTGACTCAGACATTAGACATAGAATACGTGGCAAGATAGAGACTATTATAACAGGCCTGTCAATAACCCACCTTCGTAGCCGTCACTGCATCCGCATTGCCGACCTCTAGGCTCCCCGGTGGGGGACGCAGTGCGTACGCCGGAAACTCCCTCACCATCACCTCCTTGACAACTAGCGTCGACAGCCTCCAGAGCAGATCGACAGTGCTGCAGTCATGCATCGCGTATCAGTGTCAACTACTGATGCAGAAGGCTGCTTCCAAGACGCACCGAGGTCCATATCCCGTGTTGATCCTCGACGCCTGGCTCGACCCGACGGGCAGCAAGCGCTGCTTCTCCAGCTCCTGCAGCCTGGCCTGATCCGCAGCATCCGCATCAGCGCCCGCTTCCGCCACATCCAACCGCGCTGGTTCATTCAGTGGCACCTGCACGAGCCGCTTGAAGTTGGACTTGTCGTGGGGCGTCGCGAGCGGCCAGCAGAAGCGGAACTCGTGCGCGGATCTGGGCGCCAGGCGCGCCAGCAGGAAGTGCAGCAGCCGCAGCAGCAGCTTCTCGTTCGGCCGGTCGAACGCGCCGCCCTCGACGCCCTCGAAGCCCAGCAGCGCCGCGTTCTGCGCCAGCAGCGGCTCCTTGCCCAGCGGCCCCATGGGCAAACTTTGGGTTCGAGAACTTGACGGGGGAGAGTGATGGTCCCTTGGTTTCCCTTTGCGTGCACTTTCTTGGATGCCAAAGTGGAAGCCATCACAATCGCATCGGAGACTTTGGGGTGGAAAGGATCATGAAGGACAAGACGCCAGGTGGGTATGACAGCGCTCGTGTTGTGGATCAATAGTAGGCTGACGAGGTGGCATGGATGCTAGGCGTTGGCGCTAAGAGGAAGGCGGGAGGAGGAGACGTCGGCGATTTGGAGAGGCGCAGGCGTCAAGTGCGGGATCGGAACGCTTGCGATTGCCTTAAGATCAAGTGGCCTGATGGTATTATTGTCTTAGAGCACGGGAAGAGAGGCCCTGCTGCAGTTTGTGGATGCGGTGGACGCTGCGACGGATGGAGCGAGCTCTCTGCGAGTCCGAATGGCGCATGCGGTCAAGCTGCGGCAGATTGCACGGAAGATCGACCGACGCAGGGCCGTTGAATTGGTGCAGCGCAAAATGGAGGTGGTTGGCAAGCTTGCTAGTGCGCTGCAGCATACAGCGTACTTCCCGCTTCAGGAGATGTACTTCGTGTCGCTGACGAGGTTGCTGAGGGAGATCTCGAACGACCCTGAGGTCAAAGACGAAATACTGCAGCGCTTCGAAAAGCACATCCAGGGTAGCTGTCCCGGACTCCTGACCTCGCTGCCGCTGAAATGCATTATTGCGTCGGTATGTTACCGCTCATTTTGATTTGATGATCCACTGGATACGTCCTGACAACGGGGCTGCATGCCAATTCGTAGGAGGACGCAGAGCACGCGAGACGTGAGCTTAACGCGATGAATCACCGGCTGCACACTTGCCGGACTTTCAACCTGCTAGCCTGCTCACTAAGTCCCACTAGCAAAGAATCCCTGGTAGAGTTTTCCTGTGATTATGTTGCGGTTACTGGCTACTAATGCGATCATTGGTTTGTGCTGCAGGAGCCGGTTGATGCCGGCCAATGGATCGACTTTGGAGACACAACTGCAAGCTTATATCATCGTGTAGACAATGCCACAGAAGTGCTCAATATCCCGTACACCAGCATTCGGCAGGCCGTCATCGACGAGCAACAGGCAACGGTGCTTCTTTACTCCACTAAAAAGACATCTAAGACCTCGAGCACTATTACCACGTTCATCAAGCTCAGTATTGCACCTGGGGTACGTCTACTGATTAAATTAGTTGTTGCGCTCTTACCGATTGTTTCGAAGCAGGATTTTGCTCTGATAGTGACCATTCTGTCGGCGATTGCCCGAGACGCATCAATTACTTACAATGTAAGTCGTCTCTTTACGTATTCACGATTCATGGTTTTGGTCTGACAGATAACATCTATTCTACAAAGACTCTTGTTAAAGATTGGGTTTCTCCGACTGTTTCCGCTCCACGCACACCGATCAGCAGCAAATCGCCTTGTCATGTTGTGTCGCCTTCAGTCACACGAAAATTGCTTACCTCTTACACTTCCCACCACAAAGAGGCGGGGCAGCATGACACCATTAGGCTGGCAAGTCCACAGGCTTTGTGTGAGGCACAGCCTCCACCATGCAAAGAATGTGATCGGCAGTGCATGGTTGTCACGCCGGCCAAAAACGATGAAGCAAGGGGCAGCTCGCCACTACATCCTTCATCTAACCAAGGACACGAATCTCCGGTGAACGCCACTCCCAAAGAAGCTTCCAGCGATTGCCATGCCAAGGACCAACTAACATTTGAGCGGCTGGGGCACATGCTTGACCGCAGACTGGAAGAGGTCCGAGAGAACATCATCGGCGATGTCGCGCTTTCTCCTCCAAAGGCCCGCGCTGTCAGTGGGATATCTGATCTAGCAGGCAAAGATCTTGCACCGTCCGTGCAATCGACTCTCGACTCGTCACCAGAACGGACGTTTCCAATTGGCAAGACTCAGGCGTGCGAGAGCGACGCAAGCAACTTGGGCCCCGAGTCGAGGTCTGCCGCAACACCATGGCGGCCGCACCACGTCGCGGTGTTGGCTTTCGTTGGGCTTCTTCATGTGGGTCTCATGGTATCGAGGACAGCTCACGACATGTGAACGGCTCACACGTCGCACACGCTGACTAACTTCAAGCTGGTCGGCTTTTTCCTCCCTGATTAGATAGCCCTCCGTGGAGGTATGTCTACATCCACTTCCTTCGCGGTATAAATACAGAGAATGAAGATTCATGAATGCATAACCTTTGGTGATTGGTTCTGATATCGCACTGACCAGGTATTGCGCATCGATCGTGCACTTGAAGATTTGCTTGCGAGCCGGCCGCCATGAGCCTCAAGCTGTATGGGAACCTCGTGAGCCAGCCATGCCGCGCTGGTGCGTTGTTGCCCCTAATGTGCCTGGCTGTGCGCCTGGACTAACGATGAGAGCGCTGCAGTCGCGTGGCTGCTCAAGGTCAAGGGCGTCGACTTCGAGTTGGTCTTTACGCGTCCGCCCCGCACTGTGCCGCCCGAGTTCTCGCAGCTCAATCCCAACAAGCAGGTCCCGGTGCTCCAAGACGGCGATTTCTCGCTCTACGAATCGTGCGTTAGCGGACTTTTCGCGACCTGATTTGTGTTGTTGGGGAGCTGACTCATGTGTTCACAGCAACGCGATATTGACGTATCTTGCCGACAAGTACAAGTGGGAGGACGTCTACCCGAGCGAACTCCACGCACGTGCCAAAGTGAACGAGTATCTACACTGGCATCATACGAACGCACGTGTGGGAACGCCCAAGGTGTTTGCGCCCATCCTGCGCAAGAGCGTGGGCAAGGCGCCGCCCGAGGAGCTGGTACTTATCCGCGATCGCGATGCCATCATTGGCAAGTATGTCACGCTGATCGAGACCTTCCTCGGGAAAACTCCCTACCTCGCCAATAGCCAGCAGCCGACGCTAGCCGACTACGCCTGCTACTGCGAGGTCGACCAGTTCGAGATCATGGACGTGTTCGATTTCTCGCGGTACCCAAAGACACTCATGTGGATGGAGCGAATGAAGGTGCGTTTGACTGTTTAATCCAAACCAAGGATGTAGATCTAACTGAATGTATGGTAAGGCTTTGCCTCATCATGACGAGGTGCGCTTGCCGTTGAAGGAGTTTCTTTTGAAGTTCAAGCTCTTCCCAGTGCCCAAGGAGCTGCTCGAATAACTCGGTTGAGAGTGTCATCGGTCAATAGGAGTTGCTCGAATAATTCATATTGAGACTGACGCTGGACAATGGCCAGATGTTTAGGCCAATTGATAAGCCTTTCATGCTCTCGTTGGAGGTTGAGAACGCATTCGAGATGCGTCAGCTCCTGCCAACTGCAGCCACCGCATGCACAACACATTCCGGTAGCGCGGATTATCGAACAAAGTCGCGTACTTGTCGAATGACTGCGCCGTTGGGAATATACGAGTGAAATTACCACATCTCGCAACCTCTTCCTCCATCGTCTTCACAACTCGGAGATCGTCGTCATCGTCAAGTTCCATTCCTAGCCGCTTTCTTGTCGTAAACGATGCACTCATGAGCTCATCAACAGTTCGCTTCTTCTTTGTTGGTACAGCTTTTGGCTGGGCAGTAGTGACCGAAATCGCAGATGAAAGTGTATGACGTCGTTGAGTCAGCTTGACGCCATGTAGACGGTCTTGCTTGTCCTTCTCAAGACGCTGAATTCCTGCTCGAGGGTCTTGAAACGGGATCCCAACGAGCTGGAACATATCGCTCACTAACACTGTCTTGATTCGCTTATCCATGGGCGATGAGCTGCTCAGAGATGGGAAGACGTTTACTTCTAGTAGCCATGGGATCATCTCATCTCCTTCGAGTAGGACATCAAACCCATAGAGTTCGAATGCATTTGCCTTACTACTCCCGATTTTGGGCTCGACTGCAATGAGCGTCTTTATAATCATATCTTCAAGTTCTTGCTGGAACACTTCGAGCTCCCGGGATTTCCCTTGAGCCCGCAAATACTTTAGCAGCATCTGTAAACTCCACTTGCTCGCGCTCTCGCTGTCACCATCATCGTTCTCTCCATCTTGATTGGGCTTGAACGCAGCCGTGTTCTTCTTGTTGACGCTGTAGTTGGTTAAGTGTCCAAAACGGTTCTTCACTGCACTTTTACTTGTCGAGTACGGCTCGGTGCAAAACCGAACCAAACCATCATCAAACATATACACTCTTAGCGGATCAAATGACGTCACGAGAACATATATGCGAAGGTCGAACTTGAGTCCGTTGATCAAAAAGGGTGAAGCTATGTATCGCTACAAAGCAAACAGAGCAGCTGCTAGTTAGTGAATAGAAACCATTTTGTTTTCATCTGAGACGATTTAATACCTGAGCAACAAAGGCTTTCTTCTTGGTCAGTTTTACGGTGGGATGTGAGCTAGCACTGACAATTTTAATGCCACGACCGCACGAGAGATTTGGCGGCTTGAGTATCCATAGTGTATTTGGATCTTCGTGATATTGCACTAGGAATTGCTGCTTGTCGTAGTCGTTTGCAGTCAAGTATGTTTCGGGGATGATGCGAGCGTATGGAGTGGGATGTTTTTTCTTCATTCGAATCAGACTCCCACAAAGTCGATCTTTCCGTCCTAGTTCCAAACTTCCGGGAAAGTGATTTACCTTTTGAAAAGCCAGCAATTCGAGCATCGCTTGTGCGTTTAGATGATGCCCCCAGAATATGTTCCAGTTGCTAGTATTACTCGGATCTCCGCTAACCTTACGAATGTTTGCTGCCTTCAGAGCATTGCCCATGGCATTGTACATGTAGCGCTTGATAACGGTGAATGTGAGCTTGACATCCGCTTTATCTGCTTGCATTTCTCGAACTGAAAGCATTGCCTAAATCAGTTCAAAACATTTGATTTTACAAAATCCACGCGGTACCTTCGTATCCAGGAGGACAAGTTCGTTCCATTGCCAAGAAAGTGGGATACGGAAAGAATACTAACGGAGTTGCTGCTGGATCCATCTTTGAAATAAGCACGAAGAACTTATTCGGATGGCTGTTATTGTCCTTCGAGGCTACATCAACGTGACCGGAGCTGCTGGTAAGCACCAGAGACGGTTCGGGGCTGCCACTGAGCTGCTCTATTCCACATTGCCCGACCGCCATCACTTTGGTTCTGCCTGGCACAGTGATGTCAATCCGCGCAGGTCAGTGTCGGTAATACGCGCATCGATAGGTAAAAATAAGCCACATGACTTTCATCATTTGATGCCAGATATTCTGGGATTGTCCAGTTCACAAACTAAAACCCTTTCTTGACAGCGATCGAATTTTGGTGCTGTTCGTGGCGCACCACGACGGGATCGAAGTGTCATGGAGATCGTGAGTCGTAAGGTCGCTAACATACCGCTCTCTCCATCAACACGAATAGAGAGGCGAGAACCAGGCGCACCGCAATCTCCGAGACCACGATGGAACGGCGGGTCTTCTTCATCGTCTGTAGGAAAATCCCCTGGAGCGGCACTGCCAAGTGGAAACTCCTTATTATCGCTCAAGGCTTATTACCGGAAGCTGCGCACGTTCAAGGGGACCGTAAAAGCTTTGATAAACCTTCGGCGATTTCCAACGAGCAAAGGCACCGACGATTCAGCTATTGAAAGTACTCTTAGTGCTGCAGCCAATGATGCAAGAAGGTCCGTTCAGTAGTATTGAAGCGCTCGCTGTAGTTCCAAAACTGACGGTTTGGTAATGATAGGGTGGCGTCCTCTGTGGCTCGAATTGCTACAGATGGAGCATCGCTAATTGAACTTCAAAGCCAGGTGCACTCGCTTGTCAACGACGGGTGAGTGCTTTGCTGTTGTGCATGAATGGAGCATTTTCAACAAACTAAGCCCGTGAAACTTCAGGCATGTGATTACCGAAATTGATCGTAGCATGGCAGGAGAGGTGTCCTATCGCCACCAAGGCAATTTGGATCATTATACCGAGGTAAGCAAACAAAAATGGGTGCAGGGAGAGGAAAAAATCTGGCACTAATGTGGTGATATGGGGAACTAGGAAAACTTGATGAAGCGGATAGCCCTTCAAAAGCACCCACACATGGTCGCGCTCACTCAGCGATTATGGATGTGTGCCATTCACGCTGATGGGAGCACCACCAACAATACAGCAAACAGCAATGGTAGCGACGCTGTACTAACGTTTACCAGCTATGAATCATTTATGCTACGGCTACATCGCCTCATTTTACCCGAGTTCGACATTGCTGCATCACGTGAGCTAATCCACGACGACTGGATGCGAGATACCAACGGAGTTGATCATCTCGACTATGCTTATTTTCACTTGTCAATGTTTGAGCTCGTCGGTACGATTGAATGCATTGCTCTTTGGTCTTGCTTGCTGCTTAAAAACGATCTGCAATACGACAGATTTATGGACTGACACCGTGATTAACGAAGACGTAAGTAGTGTGATGCTAGTATTGTTCTCCCAATTGCTGCTAACAAAGTCTTTGGATCAGTATATATCTTTGTTGTACTGTATCATGCACAGCCTGACTTTTGCTTGGGGAGAACACCGCCTTCTAAAGCCCCTTGAAGGTACCTTGATGTCGTGTGCTCACGACTCTGAGTTCTTTTGAATGCTGACAGTTGTTGTCGGCATCAACGCAGACATCAACCCAGTTGATATCTTGGAAGAGTCGAAAGGTGTAACACTTGAGGATATCGCGACGGATCTAATCCCAGAGCTGAACAGTGCAGCAGCGAGCTCGTTCAGAGAGCTGATTGTTTGCAGTACGCCACGTGATGCTCAAAATCTAAGTGGAGTCTCTGGATGTGCAAACGAAAACGAGGGTACAAGCGAGTCAGCGCGAAGTGTAAGCGCGGGCACCGACACAACAGGCAAAATAATGTCAGCAAGCCAGCCAGGGTTAAGAACGAAGGACACATCGCATTTGTCGGCAAGTGACGCGAAAGATAATGCGAGAGGTGCACCTTCGAAATCCGGCAAAGATACATCATCAATTGCTGCGACGTTAGGCAGCCCTGTTGAAGCAACCCTCACTCGCAAAATTAAAGGCGGAATCTCCGATAGCGAGCTGGAAGATAACGTATCAACAAACCGTTCGGGGGCCGAGCGACGGCGATCAAGTGGAAGTGGTAGTCGAGCAAAGAGCGCTTCATCTGTTGCTGCAAGACGTGCAAGTGCACTTCAACGACATGCAGCAGCCAACTCAAAGTTGAGGGTGCTAAGCTCATCTGGCGAATATTCACCTCACGTCATTTATGGTACGATTTTGTGAGTGGTGCTACTAATTCCAACAACGGTAGTTCACACTTTTTGCTGTCATTAGACGGTTCGGGCCGATTCATTGATCAAGATCTGTCAGCTTCACCACTAACTGTCAAGGCATACGCACAACAACTCACAGGAGAGCATGGGCAGTCTCAACGAGAGCGCGGGTTCTCCCTCGAGCTGGAAAAAGGTGACCAGATGAATGGTGGGCTCATGGGAATCAGTGGCTTGCAAAATTTATCAATCAAGCCGAAATCTGCGGTGCCAAGGAGTTATGTTGCAGCCCGATCTCTAGAAACCAATGGACACGAGTTCTCGTATCCTACAGAGGTTCAATCGTCTAGTCTTTATGGAGCTACCATTTCTGCTAAAGCCGAAGGAACAAGGATCGCGTCTTTCACCTACGAAGGCGCTTCTCCGCGACCACCACCATTGCAAATTGGATCACTCGGACTCGACGACCCAAAGTACAGCATGGCGTTGAAGCCAACGACATATACGTTGCTAGCTTCCTCTGATTCGCCTCGACCGCGCTCGTCCGTGTCAGGAAGCTCTGTAGCCGCAGCATCTCCTCGAGCTGCCTCAGCTTCCTATAAGCGGCAACGCCAACCTTCGACAGAATCCACAGTGCACCGTCCAGCAGGAAATCCGTCACTCATGGTGGCAAACTCCCCGAGGAGCAAGTTGAACATATACGATGTCGACATCGATGTTTCCCGTGATGCGCGAGCGTCCCCTGTTGGGTCGCCTCGACATGCCTCATCCACACTAAATCCAGCGTTCCAGGGTGACTTGATACAGATAACTGGGCTAGCAGCAACTCCGCGTGGAGCGCATCATGGTTCTGTAGCAGCGCTGTATGCGAGTCTTGCGCGACAACCAACAATCCGCGGTGTGGCGGACTTTTCACCCCTTGTTATTACTGGCCAGGAGCACGACACCAGATCCCAACGTGCAGAAGACACGACCAGGCAACGCAGAGCATCGACGAAAGCACCCCCGCAGTCTACAAAGCTCCCACTTAATCTCCTCGACAAGCCAATGCCGAACCAAGCGAGCGTTTCGTCTCCAGCCTCGCGAAGAGTGTCGGCGGCCAAGCTGCGGCACCAATCGAGTCGCCGCGTGCCCATGGGCTCTCGTCCCGGAAGCAGTCGACAATTCGCCCACCCCGCGGACTTTAGCGTGCACAGCCTCGGCCTCTCCCCCGCCGCGCCCCCAGCCAGCTCCAGCCAGTAGCCAAATGGCTATCTGATCCCAAAGCGTAGCCATGTCGTTCCTCGCTCGTGATTCGCCAGTAATCCTCATCCTACGAATTTTGATTGGTCAAAACACCGTCACTCCTCATTTTCGCCCATTTCGCCAAGAGCGCCGAGCATGGCGGACGCGGGCGGGCTCGCGTGGTGGGAGGCGCAGCTTGCGCTCTCGGCGCGGCGCCGGCGCCCGGGCGCGCCCGTCTCACGCGCTGGTGACGCGCTGGCGTTCGGCGCGGAGTTCTTCCCGGCGCTGCTGCGCGCCTGCGAGGCCCGCGCGCTGCCCGCGGAGCTGTCGATGGACGAGCTGCGCGTGCTCGCGCGCTTCTGCCTCGGCTCGGGGGCGCGCGAGCGCGACTCGGTCGCCAGGCAGGACGTGCGTGGCTGGGATCTCTGCGTTGCGGGCTTTATGGGCCGGTTCTGGCGGTACTAAAGGTGACGAGGTGGCGTGTGCGGCAGTTCACGTGGTTCCTGGCGCGGTTTGGGCCGCTGGAGCAGAGCGTTGAGAAGGTGGGAGGCGGAGACTTTGGTTCGAGGGATGGAAGAGGAGCTGACGCTGAGTTTGGACGAACAGATGGTCGAGAACTTCTGCGTCAACAGGGACATGGCGCCCTGGTTCCACGGGACCATGGGCAGGAGGGAGGCCGAGCAGGTGCTCACGGACAGGGGCAGGAACGACGGCGCCTTCCTCGTGCGCTTCTCCGAGTCGCAGCCGGCCAAGTTCACGCTCTCGTACCTCAAGGTGCACACGGGCACCGGGAAGAGGGAGGTCAAGAACTGCCTCGTGGAGAACATGGGGCGGGACGGCGGGTACGCGCTGCTGGAGGGCAGTAGAAGTCGCCAGCAGCGCACGTACTCGTCCTTGCAGTCGTTCGTCAAGCACAACGCGTCGAGGCTCAAGTATGGAGTAAGTGGAGGATGTTGTCGTGGCATTATTATTATCCTCACGCGTTGTCGCGATCAGGTCCCGTCGGAGCTGTCGCGGCAGTGCAACAACGAGCTCGCCGACCTTCGTGCTGTTTGCGACCACCAGATGGATGCGTACACAGCCTTCAGCTCGGAGACGGTCGTTGATTCGCAGGAGACACCGGGCAATGGCGGTGACTACCACGCCTCGATGTTATTCTCGAGATCGCCGGTCCTTCGTGCACAGTCTGAGTACCAAGCTTACGGTGGTCTCGCTCTGCCTGAAAGTGGCACCAACAGCGCCTACTCTGGGTTCTCGCTCGACGCTCTCTCGGGTGTCCATGACCAGACCAACACATCTGACAGCAACAGCTCGTTTGTGTCAAGCAGCCAAAGTTTGCGTCAGTTTGAGGAAACCGACTACGGGTACAACGTAATGGCTTTCATGGGTCCGCAAAGCAGCACTCAGAACGGCAAAGAAACCAAGAGTGACGATGTGTATGCAAATTTTGATACATTCGCAGCAGCTGCTGGAATGTTCGCGAGTGAATCCCGCGAATTGGCTGCACGACAAGAACAAATGGTATCACTGTCACGATCGCCTACTCGCCCGAGCTCTACTCAGTGGCAATGTGACCAGGAGGAAAACCATCACGACGTGTACGGATCATTTGCGAGTGTACAAGTGTCTTCGATCGCACCACCATCCGCACCAAAACTCCCAGTTACAATTCGGCCTCTGGATATGAGCTCCGCGAGCATTGCGTCTTCAAGCGACTACGGCAGCTTTGCATCGTTTACAGACAGCGAAATCTCCGATCAACTTATATTGACCGCTTCACCCGAGACGAACGCTTCGGAGAACACAGGTCTCGGTCCTCCGCCACCACCTCCTCGATCGATTCTACTGCGTCCGTCGCAGCCTAGTGCAGATGAGATGTACGGGAACTTCTCGTCAATGACGATCGACGATAGACGCTTGGAATCAAGTCGAAACACCAGCACATTTGACGCTTCAGCGTCAATGCCAGATCTTCGGCAAATGGTAGGTGATGGCGGTCTTGGACCACCACCGCCTCCTCTTGCCCATTCATTCTCGACTGCAGGACCCGGATTGGACAAGATGGGTGACCTTGAATCCAAGCCAGCGTCTGTGTCTACAGAACTGAAAACGTCAATGTTTGCGCATGCCTCAGCTCTCGAAGAGTTGAACGCAGGCATGGCTTTCTACAAACAGCAAATGCTGGACGAGGCTATCCTTCGCTTTGTTGTAGCACGCGAGACAGCCCGGGAGACGCAAGATAAAGTTGTTGAGGCACGTGCTCTCGGAAACTTGGGCACCGTTTACCTGGATCGCAAAAACCCTAGGCAGGCAGTCGAATGCTACCAGAAATGCCTTGAAATCACTCGTTCGATTGGCGACACGAAGCGCGAGCGCACCATCCTGAACAACATTGTGCTCGCGTTCGTGGCGTGTGAAGAGTTTCCTGAAGCGCTTGCGTACTGTCAAGTGCAGCTCGAGATGACAGCAAATGCGACCAACCGCCGCAAGATCCTGTCTCGCATGAGTTTGCTGCGAGAGCGGATGGCCCGTGCAGCTGCTGCTGCCGAGAAACAGGATGCCGCGCATGCAGCAGTTGCATTTGGTGCGTGAGAATTAAATGATAAAGCTCGTTGTTGAAATCGTCTGCTCACATGTATTCTGGATAAATAGTTGGACACTAATAACTAACACAGCACTGACGAGGGATGCTGACTTGAGTCACTTCCATCAACTTCGTTTACGTCCGCGATAAAAGTTGTTTGGGCCAGTGGTGGCAGCTTGTTGACGAACGTTTGCTCCAGGCTAAGTTTTAGATGGCGCATGGACTCTTCTCCTGCTTCGTCGTGCGCCGTTGCCCCTGAATCTCCGCTGCTTGCGCTGCTGTCAACGCCAGATGCAATCTGGTTGAGCTGCTCGAACTCGTCCATGGCAAGCTCGTGGTCAAGGTAACGCTTCCATTCCTCTGAGAAGCTGCTCCATTCATCCGCACTGCAGAGCAGCAACTCCTCGGGCGTACAGGAACTCGGATCGCCACCAACAAGGCTTCCGGTGCTGTGGCCAATTGAAGGCAACAAACGTCTCTTGAAGCTTGATGCAAATCCAACGTGTAGCATCAGCTCGACTAGAGCGGGGCCATCCGTCGTCTGAGCAATTGGTGGAACAACGCCGATACCGCGAAGGATCCCTCGAACGTTGGCAGACGCAAGGCCAAGGGCATACAGCCGACAACACAACGCGCAAATCTCTGGGTGGGAGTCAGACACAAACGAGTAGAAAGACGACACGTCGGTGTAGTCGCCTGTCGTCGCTGGATCAAACGGGAACTGGCGCAGCTGGTATGCCCCAAGGATCTCGTTGACGCGCTCAGGCAAAAGACCTGGTGATGGCGATGCCAATGATGTTGTGGTGTTGATTGCAATCGTCGGAGGTGAGGTCGAGTTGTCGCAGGTGAACCAGCGTCGAAAGTACCGCTGGAAATACAATGCAAGAGATTTCCACTCAAGCAACGGATTGCTAAAGTTGAGCATCGACGCGTCCAGGTGGAAGTCGAAGACATACGCGAGCGCCATAGCTGGAAGATCATAGCGCTTCCACATAGTATCTACGAGACCGACGAGAAGCTGTGCAACCCTCAATGCGGCTGGATGCAACGATGGTGCGTTGGAGTTGTCCCTCCCTGCGCTCTGCACCAGGGCTGTGTATTGCTGGCTCATACGGCCAAACTGGTGCATCACTTGGGCAAGTGTCAGACCGCTTTGGACAACACCAGTCCCAGAAACGTACGTGAAGCCTTGCTCAGCGGCACTAGTACCGTCTTGGCTTGATTCTGGTTTGCTGCTGTTTTGGTGCTCTGGCTGAACAGTGACGACGCAATACGCCTCCCGCAGTGGAGCAAGAACTCGCTCCATGTCTCGTAGGGTTTTCCAGAACGAGCCGTCACCGACAACGACCAGTTCCGCAAGTGCCGGAGGAACCGATGGCTGGCTGATGTCCTCACTGTTTGGCGCGCGTGTCGTGCCAACACAAATTGCAGTGATTACATCTGCATATTCCAGAACTGCGCCAAGACACTCCATTATGGAGAACCAGCTATCTCGCCGAGGGAGAGGGATAAATGCATCGCGAACTCCGCTAACACCCCGAAGTGCAGATTGAAGAGCCGGATTTGAAAAATGAGCGGCAATTTCAACCAGCTCGCCGATGCGCTCTTTAAAGCTGTCGTGGGTGAAGACGCTCCCCGCCATTGTGCTCAGCACTGCGGATATGCACGGCACCACAAGAAGCGACGCCCACTTCGGTGCGCGGCACACGCGTCGGGCAGCATTCAGCGCAACCACTGAGTCTGCTACGATCCCCATCACTGAAATGTGCTGCTCGCGTCCAAGTTCGTCGAGTACGTCTTCGATCGCCAGCGCAAGCTTCGGGGATGTGTAGGCGTTGACATGGTTCCCCATGTCAACAACACGAACACAGGCGGCATCACCGTTCGAGTTTAAAAGCGAGAACGCAACAAGGTGCTGGAGATCAAGCGTCGACCAGCAATTAATGCTCAACGTCAAGCCGCCCTTGATAATGGTCGAGTTCAGCATGCCTTCCTTGACGCGGTCAAGCTGCACGTCTGCCAGCTCCCTCACCGCCCCCGCGATACGCTCGTCGTCAAACACGTGCCCCTCTGCGTCAATCGAAGCCGGGTTGACGTACTGCAGGAGAGCGAGGAAATCAGGGCGCTGGAGGACGCTGAGCGGGAGGTTCGCCGAGACCACGGCCTTCAGCACCGACGCCACCCACTCGCCGTCTTCCCGCGTCGACCCATGTTCAGCACTGGTAGAGACGTCCTTGCGAGCGTGCCGCCTGCCCACGGCAGTGTCGGCACCTCCATCTGCACCATCCTCGGCTGTGAGGTCTGTGAAGTTGGCTGGCTGTGCTGCTGAGGGGTGCTTCTTCCTTGGAGGCGCCATGAACGTGTCCGACAAACCGCCGCTGCTGATCTTCCGCTTGCTCGCAGCCTGCTGTCCTGGGGCCGTGTACGTCGTCACACCGCTGGAGTCCGCCGCCTGCTCTCCACCCGCCTGGGCTCCGGCCGCGACCGCCGCGTGCTTCTTCCGGTGGACTCCAGGCGCCCGGAGCTGCTGCTCGCCCTGGTGCGCGGCCTCCCTGCGCTCGCAGACGTCGCGCACCTCGGCCACGACCTCGCGCGGGCAGTAGGCGCAGGCTTCGAGGTGGCGCAGCATGTCTGCCGACACGCCGCGCGTGGGCGCCACCTGCGGCAGCCCCAGCCGCGCCACGCAGTAGACGCAGAAGGCGTGGTAGTGGTACCGGTTGCGCTTCTCCCCGCGGTGGAAGTGCATCCACAGCGGGTGCGCCGGTCTGCCCGTGCGCTTGGCGCCCCCGGCGCGCTCCTTGCCGGCAGCAGCAGCAGCAGCAGCAGCGGCCGCGCTCATGGATGGCCGTCGATATGGGAAATACCGGTATAAAGGAGCGGGACCAGAATGGTCCTATACAAACGCCAAGACAACGATCTTGGCGAGACGGCACGCCAGGAAAGGACAGCCCTCGACTGAAAGAGCGATGGAGAACGCGGCGCCCTCGTGCTCGGTGGCGCGCGGCCGGCAGCAGGCGGCGGTGGCCGACGACTCGCAGCAGCAGCCGCAGGAGCAGCAGGCGCAGGCACCGGCCGAGCACAACATCTTCGGCGGTGCGTTGCGGTTTTCGCTGGCTTTTGTTGGCCTGGAAGGCGATCATTTGGAGGCTGACGGGGCTGGAGCGAGCAGACTCGAACCTGAACATGGTCATGATGTTCCTGCTGCTGCTGCACTTCATGCAGTACGCCATGCGTCAGCGCTGCGGCTGCTAGGGCGGCGGGGAAGCGACGACCAGCCCGCGGTCGCCGGATATAGGGGGGACCGCCCCCGTGCATGTCAGTTGGAATAGTTTACTTTTGCTCGTAGATGTACGTGGCTAGAAGCACTTGCGGTCGAGGATGGCCTCGTGGTACTCCTCCCACTCCTGCTTGGTCACGTGCACCTCCTTGAAGGTCGAGAGCGACGCGAACAGCGACCCGCCGATCCACGCGGCCAGCCGCCGGTGCGAGTTGTAGCCGCGCTCGCGGACGTCCGGGTCCGGCACGACCTTGAGCGCGGCTCCCGCCCGCTTGGACGGCGTCACGGCCTGTAGCTCCTGCTGGAACCGGCGACAGAAGCCCGGCAGCATAGTAGTGCCCCCAGCCAGCACCACCGCGCCGTACAGATCGCTCTGGAGGTCCTTGTCGCACATGGCGATGGAGGCCGCGACGCACTCGTGGAGCCCCTTGGTCGGCTTCATCGGGTGGTCGTCGCCCAGCACTTGCGGTCGATAGAGCAACTCTGCAGGCCCCGCCTGCGTCTGCCTGTCGACCTGGAGCAATGTGCCGTCCGGCAGCTCGAACGCCTTGGCGTTTTCTTCGTCGTCGTCTCCCCCTTGGTTGCTGCCGCTGCTGCCTTTCATCCTTGGCGCAACCACACACGTCGACTCCTTGATGGCGCTGATCGTGTGCAGCTGGAAGGCGTGGAAGGCGTGTCCGCGCTTGGCCAGTAGCTTATGCAGCCGGTGGCTGAGGTCGACGCCGCCGGCGTTGAACGCGACGCTCGCGTGAGGCAGCGCGAAGCCCTCGAACACGGGTGTGGCGTGGCTGGACCCGTGGCCCACCTCGACCACAACGCCGCGAGTCCGGCCGGACGCCAGCAGCGACAGCACGCTCTGGTTCATGAAGTAGAAGCCGCAGGCGCGCTGCGACTCGAACAGGATCTGCGCCATGCGCTCCTGCTGCTTCCTGGGGCCCGCTGGCGAGCTCGTGCACAGAATCTGGCTCAATATCATGGAGCGAGGTCAGTTGGTGTAGTACATGAAGGGAGCTCCATGAAGGCGCCGCACCGGAAGCGCGCAGGTCTCTGGGTCGACTCGCAGCTCGTGGGCGAAGGCGAACTCCCAGATGCGCTCGAGCGCGTCCCAGTCCTCGACGACGCCGCGCTCCACCGGGTGGCTGACGTCCAGGAAGTCGCGGAACTGCTGGCACGCGGCCCCCACGAACGCGTCGCCGTCGCGCAGCTCGGCGGCCGCCGCGCTCTTCCAGCTCGGCACCTGCGCCGCGAACCACTCGGGGTTCTTGACGCGCCCGGCACAGCTTGCGAACACACTGCGCGGCGCGTCCTCGCCCGAGAAGCCCGCCTTGAAGGCGCCCGAGCCGTTGTCCAGCACGATCGCCTCCAGCTGGTCCCCCATGACAAGGATACTTGACGAGTTGGATTCGCGACGCTTCGCGCGACGGTACCCTCGGCGCTAGTGATATACGTCCACCTGTTTCCAGCTAATCATGTCGATGGAGTTCCGGAGCGCGAGCTGCCGCGTCTGGAGCGGGCCCGCGGGCGTCGCCATCAGCGCCATAGTGGGCGCGAGTGACGCGGAGGTCTGCGAGCTCCCGGCCCCAGTCGAGATCCGGCTGTTGCGCGGCCTGAATCGCTCCAGAGGCCGCGCGATCGGCGCCTTTGGCAGCACTCCAGAGCCGCAGGAACAGCAGCAGTCGGGAGTTCTGTTGCTCCGGGCGCCTGAGCGCGCGCTGCTGCTGCCAGACGAGCAAATCTCGTGGCTATCGATCTACAGTCCGTCGCCGCTGTCTACGAACGTCGTGGTCGTGCTGGAGCTGGATGGAGACGCTGGGCAGCAATGCTATTTCCTTGGCGGCATCACCGAGGTGGCGGACGAAGATGGCTATAGGGGTTTGTATGACACCGAGAAGGTTGAAAATCTGCTGGCGGAAATGCACTACGCGTTTCCTGATGTGCCGCTGACTTCAACAGCGCGTGCTGTTGTTGCTAAGAGGCAGCTGAGGAAGACAACAGGTGCCAAGCGGCCCCGAAAGACTCTGGACGCGACTTCGTTTTACGGCAGTCCAACCAGCAAACCAACAACAGCGAAGGCCAGCACAGCTAATTGGGGTACCGCTGGATGGACTTCGTTCTATGAGAAGCTTCAGTTCCGCGTATCACGATCGCTAATGTGCCAGCTGGAAGGCACGGCACCTGTGTCCGCGTCCTTCCCACGCCAGCAGGAAGCCTTCGAGTTTGCCGACCAAATCGTAGCGTTTCGCCGAGAACTGTCACATCGTAAAAACAAACGGCTATCTGGTGCCAATGCGGCTAATGAAAGCACGACTGTGGAGGCAACTGAGCACCCACGAGTCTTCTCCTTCGAGAGCGCGCCGGACGGGAAACGCAGGTTCCTGGTCGCGAGCCTTCACGAATTCTGGCGATCATATCAAGCCACGCCATCCAATCACAGGCATGTCTACGAGATTATTCGAGAGCACGTCCCCTGTAGGCTGTATTTCGATCTTGGTAAGTTGCTGGCATACATATCCCTGCCGTTTTGCACTCACTAAACTAACATCCGTCACTAGAATTCAAGCGAGCGCTCAACCAGGATGTGGACGGCGACAAACTTGTCGTTCGGCTTATTTCACTTCTTCAACTTCAGCTTTACGTGCGTGATACCCTGTTGCTATCTGATACATAAATAATCTCTGATGGGCTCATTGTTTGGGACGATCACCAGAGGAAGTTTGGACTGTGCGTATTGGACTCGAATGTTGTCCAGCTCGAATCGTCAACTTCTGCAAAGTTCAGTCGCCACTTGATTGTACGTCACAATGTTGTCAATACAACATGATGCGACGCTAAAGTCGGGTTCTCTCCCTTTAGTTCCATTTCCCGAACGGTGAACTCTTCGCCGATAATATCCACGCTGGAGCGGTACGGATGCCAACTAATATGCAGAGGATATTTTGTCTTGGTATTGACTAGTATTCTCCAGTTTGTCCGTGAGTTCGTCACCGATCTTGTTGATTGTGCAAAAGAAGCCGATTTGCCAGACTCCAGCACATCGTCGCCGTTTCTCGTACGCAACACCGATCATGAGGGCAACGATCAATGGCAGCTCTTCATCGATAGTGGCGTTTATACTCGCAATCGCATGTTTCGCGTGCTCGGATCCTCTAAGTTCCACAAGGAAGCGATATTGCAGATGCATCCGTCTTCTATTGCTGTCGAGAAGCTCGACTTCGATACATTTGCGTCGACATTGGTTTGTCCGTACCCTTCGGTATATGAGCTAAACGCAGAGGCGCTAAATATTCGACTTCTCCGATGCCCTGATGTGGCTCCACCAGCCATCCTCCGGCTCGGCCGCTCATCAATGTCGGCATCAGCACGAGTCTCCTCATCAAGAGCTGTTGAGTGCCGTCAGTCATTGTGGCCCGAACTCGACAGTTTCATTCGGTCGGTTGCAATCAACGGCGGAATCCAAGGTGAAATCCGGGCCGTTCAGATGTTGTACTCGCCTGTACTGGACAGCGAAGCAGGAAGCGAGTTTCGGCCGTGGATGATCACGTTCCACATGATGCGCAACCGCTGGTGCAGCAATATTCGACGGGCACATCGCAGCAACAACGTAATGTTTATCGTCGACATCGCATCGCGAGTTTATTACCAAAAATGCCACGATCCCATGTGCCAAGCAGTCGACTACAGGTACGCTACATCTATACGCACACCATTTACTTGGCGCGTTGCGCGCCTCACACACTGCAACACTCGTCGCTACGTCTATGCCCCAGTCCCCAACTAATCACTTGACACTCGCTATGCTGCTGCAAATTCTTGGACAGGTCCCCATCACAGCAGCTGCCAGCGCACATATTGCTTGACCAAGCACAGAATCCACCACAAGAACCTATTGCTAGGCAGTTGTAATGGTCGGCTTGGGTGAGCATGCCAAATAAATACACCTGCATCGCTGGGATGGGATTTACTCGATCGTGAAGCCAGTGATGTCCATTTGGACAATCTGCAGTAGTCCATGATATCACCAACGTGTCAGCGTCCACGCTCGAATCCCGCTCATGCCCAACTCAAAACAAGCGTACCAGCTTGAGATACTCGGAAAGCACCTCCTTGGAGTTGTAAATTGGCAGATCGACTCGATTGAAGCACGTATGCGCCTTCGGGAAGAGAAAGCTTTGGTTGGTGCCAGCGAACGCGACATTAAAGCGGCGCACGCGGCCGTCACTACTGATAAGACCCTGTTTGACAGAAACGGCGTCAGACTGAGCTATAGTGATTGCAAGACACTTTTTTGGACATACCTTGAAACCTTGGGCAGGAACGCGACTGGTGCCTGTAGCGAACTGAAGCAAGCGCACACGGTCCTCATTCTTCATTTCCTCAATAACCTCCCAGAACCACTCGATGTTGTTAAGCTCAAGCTCGGTTGGGTAGTTGTGTGTGAAGAACTTGAAATCTGTGTGTTTCTTCCAGTCTTCCACATCAATAGAGGGCACGCCTGTACAACAGAACAGCATTAGGCTTCTACACTGTCCAACGCAACAACACATAGTGATAGCTTCAACGCGTACCACACATAAGAAGTTCCAGCTCCTGGTAGTCGAAGAGTTTGAGCAAGCCTTCTGGCACCACATCGTAAAGCGCGGTCAGGAACGACAAGAGTTGGTCCGAGACGCTGTCGAGAACGTGATATTTGAACAGCGCCTCCAGGTAGCGAGCGCGGTTCTCTCGGGTGACATCAATATTCGCGCCGTCCTCGACCAGCTCAATAATTTCAGGCTTTCCGTTGACAAGTCGAGTGGCGGTGAAGTCGAGGCACAGCGGTTCAATGTCGTCGATTTTCTTCACCATCATGGCGCTGTTGTAGATCTCGTCGTCCAAAAACTGCAAGTCTGAAAACGAGATGGGGACCCCTAGAATATGCTTCAGGAACGGCAGCGCAAGGTGCACAGACACCAGGTGTTCTTCCAGGATCGCCTTGCCCACGAGTCGGCCAGCAAACTCAAAGTAGTGCAGATGCTCCTCGTGAAAGCTTCCTGAGGTGGCATTGATCCAGTAGCTCCGTTCATCACCAACCGTCGACGCAAAGAGACCGAACTCGGGGTCGAAGAGCTCAGAAAATAGCAGCGTAAACCACTCGCGCATGACACCACCAGCATCCAGCGCGGGCTCGCCGGCGAACACGACTCGCCAACGCTGCCGGAGCTGGTAGGGCTTCATAGCACGGACAAGCTCGTACGAGTCTTCGAGAAGGTGGTCGCGGCGGACCACGAGCTCTGCGTGGCCGGACTCCCAGGGCAGCCACAGGCGGTGGATCTCGGTCGAGAACCAGCGAATCTTATCAGAGAAGGGCAGGTTGTGCACGCCTTCGAGGTTCATAATAAGCTCGGACGTGCCTGTGCCGTCCATGATGTTGATGCGGTAGTGGAAGTCGGTGGCCACGACGTCCGACTCGTTAAGCACGAGTCGGCCGACCGAGTCGCGCACGCGGATGTAGCCGATGGACAGGTTGCTGTCTCGCTCGCCGTTGATGTATCTCGCGATGGAGACGCGGTTGCTCTGGTCGCTCTCGATCGAGTCTCTGCTGGATCCGACTCGGCTCATGCGCACCCATCGGTGCAGTCCGTCGTTGGTGGGCATGCGTTTCCACTGGAGTCTGCGTCCGGCTGCGAGCTGGAGCTTGCTGAGGTGCGGAGGCGCGCCAGAGACGCTGCCTGCGCTGCTGCTGGGCCTGCCTCCGCTGAACGAGTTTCCCCTGGCGATGGCGTCGTCTCCGCCGCTGACGATACTGAGCGACGTGTAGGGCTCTGCCTCTCCGATCCTGTCCATGCGCGCGGGGTCCTTCTTGCGCGCGAAGGTGGCCTTGGGGTTCTTCTTCTTCTTGCCAGCGTGGTACTTGTCGTGGCCGCGCACGGTCTGGCACAGGTCGCAGAGCTTGCGCTCCGGGTGGTTGCGGAAGTGGCAGACGCCGCAGCGCCACAGCATCTGCTCCATGAAGCTGCAGTACACGTAGGCCGTTAGCATAGCTACCGATAGACAGACAGACAGAGAGCTGCGAACCTGTCGTTGAGCTCCTCGCGGTAGACGTCGGCCGGCTCCTGGAGAAAGATCTGCGTCGCCAGCATCTGCTGCTCGCGCTGCTCGCGCACGCGCCGCAGGAAGAGCACGATCAGCGCCACGCCCAGCAGCGCGATCAGCGTGCCCGCCACCGCGATCGCCGCCGTGCTCGACATGCCGAGCGGTCGGTCGGTGCGTCGATCTGCCGGTCAATCGATCTGCCTTCACGCCTTGCGAGCGCCTTCGGTGGGAGCGAACTGGCCGGAAAGGCGGCGCGGAAGGGAGCCAGTTGGAGTTTCGCCGGTTTAACCCGGCTTGAGGGGCGGCCATACAGAAACCAAGTGCACGGCTCAATTTGTATGCCGCTATTGCCTGTAGTGCGGACGACAGAACACCATCATGGCTGACAGCCTCCGAACACTTGCATTACCAGGATTACGACTCGAAGTAATGCTCGCTTTGCCTTGCAGCAGTTCCTCAAAGCGAACGACTGTGCAGCGATTGAGGAGGGAGCGTTTACTACTGCATTCCGCCTGGTGCCGAGATCTTGGTGGGATTTACCGAGTGCGATGAGCTTTTCGCGATCAGGTAGACTATTATAGGATAGAGATCAAACACCCAGAAGTCTTCATGTTGGAACGGTTCATCGACGCCATGCTCAATTGCGCTTGCGTTGAGCATTTTTCATAGCAAACGCCTTGACAGCGAGGGGATCCCAGTGCTGTACGAGTCCTCGCTTAGCGAGAGCGCAACTTTTTGTTTTCGGCCAGTCGTGCGAGGACGGCACTCGTTTCCGCTTGGCGAGCAGCCAGTCCGAGCTCACGAGTAATAGCAAAGAGCTCGTCCATCATCCAGGAGCAATAGTTCATGGACGCTGTGTGAGATGTTGGTCTCCTGTTGCGTCTGGACCGGAATGCGCATCATTGTCTTCAACATAGTCAGGTCGGCCAGTCAGTTGACGCAGCGCCGCCCAATCACCAAATGCCAGCTCCAAACCTCATGCGAACAGATCTCCACGCACGAAACCTGAAGCGAAACCCCTGCGTGGAAACCGTCAGTCGGCTATTCGCAGCGTCTCTGCCACGCCAATTCCGGCCGCCAGCAGCCCGTCCTCGCCTTCTTCTGCCGCAGCTTGGAGCGACCGCAGAGCTCTCGCCAGCTCTCCCTCGCCTCGCCCTCCTCCTTAATCCTCCGCTTGATGGGCGCCGGAGCGTCCGCCGCCAGCCACCCGAAGCCCATGAGAGTCGTGGGCTCCATGCCGCCGATCGGCAGCGTCGCCTCGCCCACCAAGATCAACCGCCTGGGCTCTCCGCTGCCGTCGCCGCTGTCGGCTCGCGCCTCGGACGTCGAGGACAACAGCCCTATCGAGGCCCACGTGAGGCGGGCGGCCCGCGACCACATCACCGCAGGAGGCGAGGGCTTCGACGACCCGTTCTTCACGGTGGACCTGGCCAAGATCGCCGCCCAGTTCCGCCGCATGGCCGCGGCGCTGCCTCGCGTCGAGCCCTTCTACACCATGAAGTGCCACCCGGACGCGCGGGTCGTGGAGCTGCTGACGGGCCTGGGTTGCGGCGTCGACTGCGCCAGCAAGCCCGAGGTCGAGTTCTCGCTGGCCCACGGCGTGGCGCCCGAGAAGATCATCTTCGCCAACACCATGAAGCAGAGCTCCCACCTGGTGTTCGCCAAGGAGGCAGGCGTCCCGCTCATGACGGTCGACAGCCTCGACGAGCTCGCCAAGATCCAGCGAGTGTTCCCCGAGGCGCAGCTCGTGCTGCGCATCAAGGTCGACGACTCGAAGGCGCGCTCCCAGTTCGGACCAAAGTTCGGCGTCGCCATGAGCGAGGTGCCCGGCATCCTCGAGACGGCCCAGCGGTTCAGCCTCAACGTCGTGGGCGTGTGCTTCCACGCTGGCGTCGGGATCTTGGACGCGTCCGCCTTCACGGACGCCATCGCGCGCGCCAAGGAGGTGTTCGTCATGGCCGATGCCAGCGGCTTCACGCTCACCTTGCTCAACATCGGCGGAGGGTTTTCCGGTGACGAGCTAGGCCCAGTCACGTTCGAAGACGCAGCGTCGGCCGTGAACGCGGCTTTGGACGAGCATTTTCCCGAGAGCAGCGGCGTGAGAATTATGTCGGAGCCTGGCCGGTACTACGTCTCTGCGAGCACAGCGCTGCATCTCAACATCGTCGGCCGCAAGATCGATCCAGCGTTGGCGGCGAAAGCGTTGGAGCAGGAAGACTCGCTGCACCCGGAGCTCCCTCGGTACATGTACATCTTGAACGACGGCGCCCACGGGTCGTTCAACACGCCACACCTCATCAAGCTGCACGAGTTTGCGGTGCTCAAGGCTCCGTACGCCGACAAGTCGGTGCGGGTGTCGTGCAGTCTCTGGGGGCCCACGATGGACGGCAAGGACATGATCACGGCCGATACCAAGCTGCCGGTCCTGGACGTCGGAGACTGGATCAGCGCGCCCCACATGGGCGCGTACACGTTCGCGACGGGCTCGACCTTCAACGGCTTCACTTTGCCAGCCCGAGTGTACATTGAGGCTTCGTCTCAAGACCCCGAGGCCAAAGACACCACAGAGTGAGAAACGTGCATCGCACTAATGAGCTAATGCCATAGACAAAATCATGTTTCGATAAACTGCTCGTCATGGAGTTGGCGTGGGTAGAAAATTCTTGCCGAGGTGGTCAGAGGTGTGCTCTCTGGGCGCCATGTGGCTAATGGAGTGGCGAGAATGGTCTCCATTGGTTAGACGAGCTTTATCCTCAGCTCTCTGCGCACTGCAAGTGAGTCTCTCCACCGCTCAAGTTCCAGAAACCTCCTTCCAGCGAACGCAGTCGCCAGTCTCCCGCTCGCCACTTCTCAAATTGCTCTCGTCATGGGATATCGGCTGTCGGTGCTACTGCTATGGCTATCACTTTGGCAACTCCAAGTCGAAGCGCACGAGCAGCTACGATCTCGGTCGCCCGGCTCAATGACACAAGCGCAGCGAGAACTCGCTGAGGCTGGGGCCCCCGAGTCGGTGTGCAATACAGCCGGCTCCTTCCTAGGTGTCGGCAACGTGCAGTGCTTGCACGACAACATGGCAGCCGCCATCTTCCTGCTAGCCGTCATTGTGCTCGTGTCGACCGCCTTCGAGCGCTTCATCCACTACACGAGGCGATCCATCAAGTGCCCGCAGCTACGGCGCATCGTCGGCCGCATCTTCCAGGAGATCATGATCCTTGGCTTCCTCTCCATGGTCATCTTCACGCTCAACACGACTGGCACCTTCGAAGCACTAAGCTCCTCATCGTTCGCGTTTGCAGCCGAGCTTACTGCGACTGAGCGTCTGCACTTCTACGAGTTCTTCCACTACGTGGTCTTCCTCACTATGATCTACTTTATTGCCATCATGTTGCTCCTGCTATTTGTCGGTACTGTTGTGCCAAGGCTTGTATGGAAGCCTTTGTTGTACCGTGGCGGTCTTCGGCGCTATCTACTTAACGAAGACCAACGAGATAGCTATCTTCATCACAGCGACGACGAAGATCACAACGCAAACGAAAGCTCAGGGTGCAAATTTTTGCTTGACTCTAATCTCAACCAAGTTCAGATGCCTCGCGAGCGCGAAAGCGGGTGGTGTTTCCGACTCAACCTGCGCAAACAATGGCAATTGTACAAGAGCTTTGAGCTGCTGGCGTACAATATTTGCCAGCATCGCTCAGGTTACATCTACAAGAACGCGAAAGAGATGGAGCGGCTTT
>JAASGX010000073.1:0-53105 GCA_023334415.1 Phytopythium chamaehyphon | reverse complement strand
GGGGGGGGGGGGGGGGGGGGGGGGGGGGGGGGGGGGGCATACAGCGGAGGTTGGGGACCGTACTGGGGAGGCTACGGCCCATGGGGAGTTGGTCGCTGGGGCTGGGGCTGGGGTGGTCATCGCTACTGGTAATCGGAATGTTCACACTCGTCGGTAGTAGCAGTCCGCACTTCCTCCTAATCTTGCATTGACAAAAAATCTTTTTTACCATGCCCACATATTCGCACCTACATGTACCTGTGAGCTCATTCATCGACCCAACTAACCTGCTCAGCACCTTCATACTGCTCACATAGCATAAAGCCAAATCAGCACAGTGGTCGGTGGTGACAAGTGCGATCTGCTGGGCACTTCAAGCAGCATGACTACCACCTTTGAATAGGGTGACTACCCAGTAGTCACCAATCCGATCATTTTGCAGTCCTGGACTGCACCAGTCCGAACTTTTCGCCATGGACAAGCAGCGGAGGTCTCGACTGGCGCCGTCGGCTCCGCTGGGCTCTCGGATCGCCGCTGTGGCTCGCGTGGCGCTGCTCCGTGCCAGTCGTTCGCGTTTCACGTCTCCTCGCGCGTTTTTGCTGCTTCTTGTGGTTCTTTTGGCGCTTTTGGCGCTGCTTCGGTCGCCTGTTAGCGTCCGGGAAACTTCCCGATTGGATTTTGGAAATGGGATTTCGTCTTCTCTCCGTCAAGAAACGCCGAGAGCGGTCAAGTTGGACGGGAAACCCGTGATGAGGCCATTGCCCGGAGTGTACCCAAATGGGGACGCTAACCGGTTTTCTTGTGACCTTCCGTCGCTGCGGTTTGCGTGTGAGTTGGATGGGAAAGTTGGGTGTCGAGCGTACCCGCAGCTTTTTCCTGCGGGCGACTTGCTGCGCAACTGGTCGCCTGATGAACCTGAAAAAATGCCGAACGGGATTTTCTCGAGTGTCTGCAGATTTAATGTTTCGTCGCTGGTGAGTCTCTACAAGAAATACTGGCATTCATGATCTTTCCCCGATGAAATCGGCTGACTTTTTTTGTTTTCATGTTCATGATTCTTCAAAACAGTACGAGTTCAAGCTCGCGCAGATGTTTCACGACATGGAGGTGCCTTTTATCGCGTACGGAATCCCAGAGCTGTCGAGTGCGGGAAAACGCTGGACTGACGAGGTTTGAATTCTGACAACTTTTTTTTCCATGGTAGTTCGTGATTTTCATTGATGACATTCCATTACTTGTGTAGTACCTGGCCGAGAAGTTGACGCCGACCGAGAAGTTCAAGGTCCACACGTCGCAAGATCGCCACTTCATGTACTACAAAAAGTCGGCTGCGCTCTCCGATGAAAAACCTACGTATGAGTCCAAGTGGTGGACGTACCCTGAGTTCGTGGAAGCGGTCGCGGCTACAAGCCAACTTTCTCCGGACGAGCCCCACGATTACTACTACTTTATGCTCAAGCAAGCAGATTTTGCCCAGCGCTCGGCCTTCATATTTGATGAGCTTCGATTCCTCGACCCAAGTAGAGCCAAGACGGAGACGCCGTATGGAGACCTCTTCATCCGCGATGAACGTATGGCACAGCAGAAAGGCATGCGTTGCCGACTCGGCATGCGTGGGATCATTGCCGAGGGACATGTCGACGGCGCACTAAATATGATTGCCATGGTGCGCGGCAGCAAGCGGTACATTCTGTCTCCTCCAAGTGTCTGCTCTTGTCTACGACTGCTGTCTGAAGGGCAGTCAAAGCGACATACGTCCGTGAACTGGTCAGACCTGGAGGCAATGCCAGAGGACTCGCGCAACTGCCCTGCGACAGAAGCCGTCATTGAGCAAGGTGACGTGTTGTACGTGCCATCGTACTGGTATCACCACATTGTGTCGCTTGACGAGAGCATCCAGTGCAACATCCGCTCGGGACTTGCACTGCGCGAGAATGCTCGCCAGTTCCTACACAACTGCGGATTGTCTGATGTGTGAAAATAGTAGCGTATATACACGTGATTGTTTGTGTGTCCCGTGTCGATTGATATTAAAGCGCTTAGCTGTAACTAACTGGCGGAGGCTGTCATCCCCATTCGGAAGAAGCGACTGCTAGATCCTGACACAGCAGGAGGCGGAATGAGTGCTGCCAGTGATGGGTGGAAGTGCTCAACGTCCTCGCACAGTAAATCAACCAGAGCCTCCTTCGACAGCTCGTCGTCTGGTAGGTCAAATGAAAAGTCAAACGGTGGCGAAGGCGTAATATCCACAGCGTCGTAGAACGTTGCAAGATATGGGTGCTGAAGGGCTTCCTCCACAGAGATACGCTTGGCTGGGTTGAACATGAGCATCCTGGTCAGCAAATCGATGGCTAGTGGATTCACATCGTTCCCGGAAAAGACATCGCGCCATTTCTTTGGCTTTGAAATGGATAGTTTGGCCAAAAACCGCAACGCCTTGACGTTCTTGACAAATGCAATGTCCTCCTGCTTTGGAGTGCCCAAGAACTTGATAATCAGCTTGAGCTGGTGAATATAATCGTTGCCTGGAAACAGCGGCTCACGAAGTAGCATCTCAGCAAAGATGCAACCAACAGCCCATACATCGATCGCCTCGGTGTAGTGAAGACAGTTGAGCATAATTTCCGGCGCGCGGTACCACCGTGTAACAACATATTCGGTGAGTTCTGGTAGCTCAGATGTGGCTCCAAGCCCTCCACGAGCAAGCCCAAAGTCGCAGATCTTGAGGTCGCAGTTTGAGTTGAGTAAGATGTTGCTTGGTTTCATGTCGCGGTGGAGTACACCAGAAGAGTGAATGTGGTGCAGTGCGCACAGCATCTGGTAGAGGAAGTATTTGACGTGGTCGTCAGACATCGGTTGCATTGAGTAAATGACCTGGTGCAGATCTGTCTCCATCAACTCCGTAATAATATACATGTCTTCGAAGTGTTTCTTGGACGGCGGAGGTGCCAGGTCGAGCAAACGTGTGATGTTCTTGTGGTCAAAGTGGCGTAGTAACCGAATCTCACGTAAAATGCGCTTTGCATCGACTAGATCCTCGAAGATGTTCGTGATCTTCTTGACGGCCACGTTCTTGTTTGCGACTGCATCTTTGACAGCAATCACCGCACCGTATGCTCCGTTACCCACAGATTTCAGCAATCGATAGCGAGTGTCGAGAGTGAACACTTGGCCACCAGAGTTGAAAGTGTGTGTTTGCGCACGCTGGAATGGGAATAGTGCTGTCAGATCTGTGCGGTGGAACTGAGAAGCGAAAGCCCCTCGGGAATGAGGCACAACGCTGCTCGCTGTTGCAGATCGATGGATAGAAGCATTTCCGTCAGTTGAGGTGTTGGTGTAATCGCTGCTGTTATTGGAAGAGTCAGAGCTGTCATCACAGTCTTCATCACTGGTGCCTGCTCTTCGAGCAGGTGCAATTTTTCCAGCACGCGCTGCAGCTTCATGATTGGTTGGTTGAATTCTAGATTCTCGGTGCTCATTGTTAATTTGGGATGTCTCGTGATCGTGACGAGCAGGTTGCTGGGTGAAATGTTCGACAGCAACAGGAGGCTCTGGAACCAGATCTGATAGCTCAGAGTATCTATCATCTTGCTGATTGTCGCCACCGTCGTCGTCACTATGGGATTCTGCCTGGTTTCCAACACTGTATTCGCTCCCGTTGTTGCTACTCAGCCTCTCGCACTCCCAACTCCTCTCCCTGGTGAGATTATGTGTGATCTTCGCTTCACTGTCGTTCAGCCGCCGCGAATCCTGTTCATCTGCTCGATCAGTGGTGACGTCACTCGGCCTGCTCGCGGTGTCTTGGTTGTCAGAGTCTGCGCTGGCATTGTCACTCCCATTGTCAATATAGCCCCGAAAATCTCTAGCGTCGAAAGTCTTGGCGGGGGCGTCGGCAGAAGGTACCTGATAAAGGGAGCTATAGTACTGGATCGGCACCACCTTGGCACGTATAGGTGAACACCCGTTCTCCTCCATGTGACGGGTTCGCTGATATGCCTGTGCGTGGGCTGCCTCTACAACACCGCTTGGAACAACGCGATGCCGCTGCTCTTGAAGTGGCGATCCGTTCGGATAATGTTTGTGCGCCTGAACAATCAGGCGGGATACGCTGGCACTGAGCGCGGTGATCCATTGTGTATGGGTAGCTGCGTCATCTGCTGCCAGGCGAAGCGAGTGCAACCCCGTCTCCTGGTCTGCGCGTGGGGAGCGCAAGGTTGCCGCAGAACTAGACCAAATACTAGTTTCTGGGCACTCCTCGACATTCATCGTCAGCAGCTCGAACCCGTGCTTGAGCTTCGGGTCCTGCCGCAGGTCGCGCACAACATCAAGCTCGGAAAGCACAACCTGGCTCACCAGCAGCTCCAGGCGGTTCGCGCGCGCGTCCTCAATTTTCCTGTACTGCCTGAGCACAATGCGAACGCCATCGGGCGCTCCAACTGCCCCATGCATCCTCTTCACACTCTCCTCTTCAAGCACAAAGTACGCGTGCTACCAGACAGGATCACCAAAGGCCAACGATGAGACCCAATCAAAAAAAAAAAAAATCCCCACCACCACCAAAAAAATCTTCATGCTCACCTTTGAGTGCCAGTATCTGTGCGGCGTGATCTTGGCCAGCGTCGACTCCATCAGCGTCGCCGTTCTCCTCCTGTCCACTCCACCACCTCTCGGTATCTTGGTCTCGCTCGCTGGAATTCCCATTGCATTTCTCCTTCCCTTTCCAGCTTTCCTTCCATCGCTTGTAGAAACTGACGTAAAATTTGCAGCAGAAGCAGTAGAAGAAGCCAAATTTTCTCCTCCGTCGCTGCTGCTTTGGCTGCTGGCCGCGTCGTCGCACGACGCGCTCTTCCCTCGCAAATGCAGCGACCGGAAGAGCGCAACAACGGGCGCTCGATCCGAGACGGGCGGATCTCGGGCGTCAGGGGACCCCCGGAGCCGGAAAAGCCGCGAAAGCAGCGACCGCGACTTGCTGGCGACGTGCGCGTCCTGCTCCGATGCATCTGGCGCGCCTGGGGCCTGCGAGGAAGCCATGGCGAGAGCTCTAATGGCAGGAATTAGCTTCGCTTGGTGGCTTGAGCTTGGCTTGGCTTGGTTGCCTGGGTTAGTATGGGAACCGACACCTTTTCAAGATTCCTTCCACTTTTCTGTACTTTTTTAGTTTTTAACATTAACTTGTTTAATATCCGTTGGTATAGTGAGATGGAGAGAAGATGGGAGGTTAAGAACGTTGGTAGTCGCATCCATCACGCCAAACCGACGCGACTGATCGATGTCTGGAAAGAATCGTCGGGCTGGGGGCCGGGGAAGGACTGACGTCTTTGGATGGAAATTGTTTAGTAAATGTATGGAGCTGTGTGTTTGTGTGAGCTTGGTGGAGGCAGCAAGGCAGACGAGGAAATGGAGTGATTTTCCAGCATTCCAACCCGCTACGTAACACCAATGAGCAGACGCGGCAGCACCGATACGAGCCTCAATTTCGACACTTAACCGTTCGTTTTTTTTTGTCGAGTTCTGGGAAATTCGAGGAAAAATCTGGCACTTCAAGTGGTCAAGTGGCAAGATCTTGGCGTTGTTGAAATGCAGCAATGCTAAGTCTCTTGGTGCTGGCTGGGGCTGAGTTTTATAGTTGGAGCTGGTTTAATGAGGGCTGGAGCTTTTCGCCTGGCGGCTGGATGGTTCATGTATGCCTGATGCATTTCCAACAAAATTAGTATTTTCTCATTTTCTGTCTTGGCGTTCACTTGGACTACTTACCATGCGAATCTGCAGCAGCAAGAAGAGGATGACGGAGCGATCGCCATCGTAGATGCTCTGCACATGGCGCAGTAGATGCAGAGGCATGGTCTGTTTTTAACCACAGCAAATGTGAGCCACCATTGAAACTCCGGCAAAAAAAAAAGTAGACAAAACCTTTTTGTTCTGGAGGATTGAGAGCGCCTTCTTGATGTTGTGCATTGCGCTGGCCTTGCAGATTATTTCGCCTTTTGGGTGAACAACACCAGATATCTTTCGCATGTACTCAACCTTTTCGACCACTCGGCAAAGCAGCACCCCAGAACGAAATTCTGCCAGCGGTGCGGACGAATTCTACATCAAACGGTGTCGGTTTGTGCGAGATAGTGGGCTTTCAAAACTGCAGAGCAAACCTGCAGGGCCTCTGGGTGGTCCAAGTGCACGTTGATATCTGTGAACCACGACAGAATTGATTCAATATGCTCCCTTGTTACTGCGAGATCGAGACTTGCTCGAGCCAAATCGCGTTTTGAAGCTCGCTTCGTTCCCAACTTTTGCTTTAGTGTTTGTAAAGCCTTCGGCGGCACTTGATCTCCAATTTCAATTATAGTCAGTGAGTGTACTGCTATCACAACAAGAGAAAAAAATGACACTATGTGTCATCACCTGTTGGAGACTTGCTGCAAACCTGGTGCGCAGCTGCTTTGATCTCTTCCACTTGCGAATCCACATTCTTGAGACATCCATCTGGATGGTTTTCAGTCTGTTCTGATTCTTCAAATTGTGCCGATCTTCTTAGTGTATTTGCTGTCGCATTTCCAGCTTCCCGAACGTCGCTTGGCTTGACGGGGTACAAGTCCTCGTCGTTAGAGGACAACGAATTCCACTCAATGCAGTCAGCCGTGTTGTGGATAGTTGTAGCAAGAGCCACAGCAGAGACCGATTGAGTCTGTCGGAACCGTAGGTCGGCTAAAGTGATTGCTGGTATATCTAGTACAAGCGGCGACTTATCAGCTGAAGGAGTTTTGGCCTCTCCAGTCTGAAAAATCCAGCGACGCCGCAAATGCCAGAGTAGGATGTACACTGACAAACAGTTTCCGAAAAGAATGTCGTCAACAGCTTGCAAGCTCAAGAAATACTCTTTGATACTCGCTGGAATTAGCTCAGCCAAGTCTTTTAGCACGGCAGTGATATTCTCTCTTTGTTTGGTTTGGGTGAAGTCAGATCATGATTCCTATGGATCACACATTCGAAACACCGTACCTTGCTTCGTCGATAGATTTCGGTGGCTGTGTGGAGGCATTATCTTGGTGTCTTAAGAATCGAGCGTGAAGCGAACTATCGGCGTCATTACAGTTAGATCGGCAGGCATATTACATTTGTAACTCCACTTACCGAAGAAGCTCGCCGTTGCGTAGCGTGTCGTGGAGGGTCCCTCGTGGTGATTTCTGAAGTTAACAAATGATATTCGTTGGCAACAGTCCCACTCCCACTTCAAGCTCTACATTACCTTGACGTCAAAGCCCAAAGAATGGAGCCACTCGTTGACCTCAGCAGTTTGTGAAGAAGTAATGGTTTCCGAAAGGAATTTTGCTGTCGGTGTCCCTGTGGATTCATTTTGACAAAATGGCCCAGATTCTCTCGCTAAAGGGTGTACTTGCGGCTCAGTGGTGTTTCCACAGTGTTGCGAGGTAGATACCGTAGTGGCAACCCCACTAAGAGCTGTTTTAGCTACTTGTCTAGCGATAATCTCACGAAGACTATCGAGTATCTTCCAAACTAAATTTACTGTGTCGAGAGGTGAATTGTCAGTTGTCGTGGTCAGACGACTCAGCACTTCCAGTTCGTTGCTTGGCACACCAAGCTTCTGCAATGCCGCGCGAGCAACCGCTATGTTACGAATGAAGTCAGCTCGACCTTGGGGGTGTGCGCTCCAAGCCCATGGCTGCACGGTGATATCATCAACAAGATCCAGGCCAGTCTGTGTGCTGCTAGTTTGCACAGCCTCAGTAATTTTGCAAAGCAACACTCCGCTCTGGAAGGAGCGATAGACTTTCTGTACGATCGAAGATACGTGCTTGGCGTTCATATACAGTGGTGTTACCTGTCTGTCGTGCGGTGACAGAATCGCCTTCGCAAAAGGAACGCTGATCCCCAAACTATCAACAATCCAGCGGCATACTCGCTTTGGCATCTCAGGATCTATTGCTGTTATGCCAGGTGTAGTTTTCGTCACCAAGCAGTTAGATTTGTGGGCTTTTCGCGCGGGGTCTAGCATACCAAAAACGTGCAGCCCATGTTCATCGCGGAATATCCCTGGCCTATTTGGCTCCGATTTCTCGGTGGATCGATTGTGCCGGCAAACCGTGATCGGCTTTCGACTCGGTACCTTCTTTCCGATAAGGAGTGTCGTTGTTTTGGCCTGTGCAGCATGAACTGCACCAGTTTCCTTTGCTGAATTATTCGTGCCACCCTTACTAGGAATTGGATGGGAACTCTTGCTCAGTGCTTCGGCTTTCTTTTCCTCTCGCTCTCGTTCTGCTAGACGCTCCTGTGGAAGCGCGAGCTGAAGTGCTTGAAGTTTATCGACATCAGCAGTTGGTCGAGATTTCGACAATCGTTGCTTGGACTGCTGCTGCACCCGGCTCAGCCTCCTTAGCACAGTCAAGACGGCCGCGATGGCCTCGCCGTGCCCCTCCATAATGCGGCTGACGCATTGAGCTTGGCTAACCACGAATACGGCGTCTCCATCGGCACTCCGACACTCGCTGGCTACAAGATGAACCACCTCTCGCACTCGCTCCTCGACTTGCTGTTTGTCGGTCAACGGTCCATTACAAAGCGTGTCGCCCCATTTTCTCCCCTGCCGACCCTACTGCGTCAGCACATCGTAAGCAAACCGGCCAACAGACCTATGCAAGAAGACCAACAATCTGTCACCTCGACCCAGCGAGCAATATCCACGAGTTCATTGCCAAAGCGCAAATCCAAAAGATCGTCGACAAGCAGACAAGTGGTCAACGGCAGCGAGTTGACCCAGTGCAGCAGCATCCTGTTCTTGTCGTTCATGACCAACAAACTCCTCAATCTTGAAGAGCCGCCAGTCAGGCTCAGAGATCCCTCACGCCTGGTATTTTGGAACTCGCCAACTGCCACCACGTCGACAATAGAGCGCTCGGTCCAAAGAATTCAAAGCTTTCCCATTTCATGATGCAGCAAATCCACATTGCACACAAACTAACTTTTTCTCCATGTGCCGCCAATCCTCACCATGTGATTCCCACGTTAGTCGACGAAAGTCCTCTGCTCACCTGCCAGTCATCGAGTCCTCGAGTCCTCGACACCTATAATACTTCAAACTGAACAAACTGTGAGGCTCCATGCAAATGAAGGCTGCATAATGCGTGAACATTACCAACAGGTCCACTGTGGTGGGGCCGTGTCAATGCTGGCCCTGCTGCGCGCCCGATCTGCTCTCCCAAGAACGCGTGGACTCGCCAATCTTCTAGACTCCCTGAATGAGTACAATCCCCTCCAATCCCACCTTCATGACCACATAGACCACGCCAATATGATGAGCTGAGACCGAGCGAGACCACAACATGGCGGCGACCTTCGAAATGGCAAATGGCGGCGCCGTCTCTTCCTTTCTGACTCGAGTCGCGCGTGGCGTGGCGCTCCTTTCCCCCACTTTGCGAACCGACTGAGAGCCTTCAGTACCGACCCACGGGCATCTATACCGTACCACGCGAGCAGCTACGATGGCCGAACAAGACGCAGCCGAGGACGTCGTCACCAAGTCGGCGGCTTCCGCCTCCAGGTACGATATAAGCTGGCTGCTATAAGCACTACAATGTTCGTGCTAGTGATGCATTTTGCTTATGGATTTTGTTGATATGGCAGCTCTGGCCAGCCTAACGCTGCCAAGAAGCGCCACACGAAGCTCTTCCCGCTGCCAGAGGACCATTTCCCGCGGCTTCATGTGACCCAGGAGCAGGCTGAAGCCTACCAGGCCAAGATGGAGGAGATTGTCAAGGACGCCATGGAGGAATACGCCCAGCACGAAGCCAAGGGCATGTACCCGGTCTACCGAGCGCCCTGGTCGCTTGTTGGCAATGTGGACGCGTTAACGACGATCGTCAAGGAGGACCCGGCACATCCAACGCCGAGCCGAGCTCGCATCTTCGGCCGCATCAACGGCAACTACAGGCACTTTATCGACTTCTTCTACGCCGAGACAGCCAGGCAGCTATTCGAGTGGAACAAGTTCATGTTTGGCTACGTCGTCGACACGCAGGTTCTCGCCAACATCCACACGGCCTCGTCGAGCAAGCCGCACATGTACATGGGCGTCAAGTGGACCTGCCTGCAGCCGTCTTCGCTCGTCCACCGCAGAGATAATGTGTATCTCGAGTACCTGACGCACACCAAGGACGCCAAAGGCAGAGATATCGGCGTGCGCGTGACGCTGCCGCTCGACATTCCAGCGTGCCCGAGTCTCGAAAAGAGGTTCAAGACCAAGCGAATTCGCCTGTACACGGTCTGGATTTCGCGAGCCGTGCCCAACGAGCCGTTCGTGACCGACTTCTTCATGTTGTCGGAGAACGACTTCAACGGGCTCAAGGTCACCAGCAGCTACTACAAGAAGATGATGAACATCCTCAAGGACATGGCCGTATTCGTCGACTCACGCAGGATTCTCGTGCAGGGCATGGTGACCCGCAACGAGTGGGTCCCGAGCGACTCGCGTCGCAATTGCAAGCTCTGCTCTCGCAAATTCCACGCGGCTAGACGGCGCCACCACTGTCGCCTGTGCGGCGAAGTCATCTGTCGGCGTTGTGTCATCGTTCGAGACGCACCCAAAGGAGGGCCTGCCGCCATTGAAAAGACCTTCAGCGTCGTCAAGACCAAGTTCTGCATGCTGTGCGTCACAAAGATGCGCGAGGCCGACTCGACTGTGATCGAGCCCAACTTTGCGGGATCGAATGTGTCGAGCAATGCCACTGACTCGGCCCCAGTTCAGCCTGTTGAGAACCCTGAAAGCTCCTCGACAGTTGCAAGCGACGCTGATGCTGATGCTGAGGTTGTCGAAGCACCATCCAGGTCAGCGAACTCGAGATTGTCGTATGTCCACGGCGACTGGGAATACGACAGCCGAAGCTCGACTTGGTCCGAGACCGAGTCCGAGGAAGGCAAAATGTCGCTCTACTCCAACTCGGAGCTGGACGACGAGCGATCGTCCGTCTCGGCCATGTCCGAGAGCTCCATGGACAAGATGTCGTTCATGACGACGCTGGAAGCGATCCAGGACGAGCCCACCACCGACAAGAGCAGTGCGAGTGCGAGTGCGAGTGCGAGTGCCACGGACCTGGGCGACTTCACGAAGGACATCCCGCAACCACACAACTCGGTCGACTTCAACCTGACGGCCGACGTGGCGGAGACTATCGACACGACTGACATGATGCCGGTGTCCCGCTTGTCTCAACGAAGCACCTCGCGCATGTCGAGCGTGTCGTCAGCTGGGCGTACCAGTGCCACTGCGTTTGCCACGACTGACGATCGAGACTTCGATTTTGAGTTCTTCCCAAGCCATCGGAAGAGCATGATGTCGAGTGGCAGCCTGCCTCCGTCGCCACGATCGATCGACAAGAGCCTCGCGGAGCAGGAAGAGCTGCTCCGCATGATGCTCGCAGCAAGTGGACGCGAGTATTCTCGACCAGCAAGTGTTAGTGGGGCAGTTCCTGGTGCATCTCCACCGGCGTCGTCTCCTCCAGTGGCTCATAGCGGCATCTCACGGCCGAAGGTGAAGCTCTACGAGCAGTGAGTAGGTTGGGCGTCAGCGGATTGAACGCGGAGCCACAGTAATCGTTGGAAGTGAAGGTGACAAGTACTGTAAAGTTTGGTTTGTTGTTGTTGTTGTTGTTGTTGCAGTTTGCACTGCCATCCAACAATCCATGATGGCGTTCATCACGCCATGACCAAACCACGGGCGCATCGCATTGATCGCTAGACCGCCGTTCCCCAGCAGAACCCACCATGTGCCATCGCCAGTCTGCGAACCAACAAAGCGACATGGGAATTGTTGACTGCAAGTTGCGATCACTAATGTAAGACGCCATGTGGAGCCCCCATGGGCTCTCCGAGTCAACGCCTGACTCGTCCTCGACATCTCATTGACATTCGGAGTGGACAGGCGTCGCGAACGCGAAGATGGCAGCACCGATGCGATGTGCACGTTCAAACAAAGCACTTTACATACTAGGTATCGACACTGACACTCACAATCTTCATGGAGACTCTGAATTTTGTCAGGTTGGAACGGCACATGGCGCCGTCCGTTCCCCCTCGAGTCGCTGATCAATCTCTCGTCCTCGCTGACGGCTCTCCAACGCATTGGAGGTTCCCATGGCCCCCACAAACTCACTCCGGCAGAAACGGGTCGAGACGCCGAATGGATTTGCAAAGACGCCACCAGAGCTCTTCAAGATCCTCGCAGGTCTCTGGCGAATGCATACTTGGAGCAGAGACCAAACGATCGAGAGCTTGCTCATCGCACGCTCGTAAGGCACGTGTACGCCTGTCATCGCCTATACCAGCCGGCAGGCTGAAGGCCTTTCGTGTGTCTCTCCGATCGACGAGCAGTTGGCAAGCCCACAAAAGCCTCCTGAACCAGTGCACCTCGGTGTCTACAGAGAAGTGGCGAGCCCACAAAGTTCCGTCTGGCTGTGGTTCTTGCTGAGTGTGGCCGGCTTTGCCGCACCGCAATGGCACACAAGCCAGCAATGCTGTTGTAGCATCTCTAGCCTGTCACGGTGGACGTTGAAAAAGCAGAAAGAGACCCACCCCACTTTTCATTTTCCGCCCTCGGGATTTTGTTGTCATGCCGGCGTCGTACAGCACTCCGGCTGCGACTGCATCGCTCGGCAAGGCTCGGTCGTTCCCTCTGCCGGACTCGTTCTTCCCAGCCATCTCGCTGTCGGCCGCCGAGACGCAGCAGTTCGAGAACGAGGTCGAGCGGATTGTGCAGGACGCCCTCGTCGAGTACAATGTGCACGAGTCCCTGGGCCCGCTGGCCAAGCCCAGCCCCGAGTGGACTTCGATCGGCCGCATTGGAGACCTCACGACCATGAGGAAGAAGACCTCGGACAAGTGCCTGACGCGCATGTTTGGCAGCATTGGCACCGACTACCGCCACTTCATGGACTTCTTCTACGCTGAGACCGCATGCGAGCTCTTTGAGTGGAACCAGTACATGTACGGCCATGCCGTGGACGCTACGGTGCTTCGCAACATCCACACGCTGTCTTCGGGTAAGCGGTGTTTGTACCTTGGCATCAAGTGGGTCTGCCTCCAGCCGTCTCCACTTGCTCGCAAGCGAGACGAGTGCTTTCTCGAGTACATGATCTACACCAAGGACCTTCGTGACCGTGACGTTGGCGTTCGCGTCACGCTCCCGCTCGAGATCTCGCAGTGCCCTCCGCTTCCTAAGGACATGAAGGTCAAGCGGCTCAAGACGCACTCGGTCGTGATTGTTCGACCCGTGGAGGCCAAGCAGGCCACCTCGCAGCTCTTCCTCATGTGCCAGAGCAACCTGGACGACCACACGGGCTCAAGCAAGTTCAACAAGCAGCTCATGACCATCCTGCGGGATATGTCCATGTTCTCGGACTCGAAGCGCTTGTCGACGCACGGCCTCGCCACCCGCAAGAACTGGGTGCCCAGCCGCTCTCGAAAGTCCTGCGGTATCTGTGCTCGTCGATTCCACCCTGGTCGTCGACGTACACACTGCAGACTGTGTGGTGATGTCTTCTGCAAGAAGTGCACCGTGCTTCGCGATGCTCCTGACAAGAAGAGCAGCAGCCGCACGTTCCACACGGTCAAGACCAAGTTCTGCAAGATGTGCGTCACCAAGACCCGCGAGTCGGACGTGAGCGTGCTCACGGCAATCCCGACTGTGACTTCCAGTGCGACTACAACAACCACGGAGGTTAATACCTCCTCGACTGTGGAAGGTGAGAGCGAGGTGAACTCTGACGGTGTTGTCGAGGAGACCCGAGTGTCTTGGTGGTCCGAGACCGAGACCGGAAACTGGCAGGAGCAGTCGTTCCGCTTCAGCGTCTCGAGCTCCAACGTGGACTGCGGCCGGAAGTCGGTCACCATCAGCTCGGACCGACTCACGTCGTCGACGGCGACAACGCGAGTGACTTTGACCATGCAGATGGGGTCTCGCCGCTCCTCCATGGGCTCCGAGCTCAGTGTGAGCGACTTTGGCTCGCTCCTGGACGTCGTCGGCGGCCCGAGTTCGTGCCGGGACTCGCTTCCTGAGCACGCTACAGTCGAGGACGACGGAGTTGGCAAGCGGTCGTTCTCGTTCGAGATTGTCGACTCGCTACTCGACTACAACCGCTGGCCGACCGACGACGAACTGCAGAAGCCGCGTCGCAGTCGGATGGCTTCGACTCCGGTCAAGCCGATCTACCTGACCAACAACAAGCCAGCTGTGCGAGGCAACTCCCGTCGCACAGCGAGCGTTGGCAGTCGCCGGACCAAGTCACGGACGCTCAGTGCGTGTCTAGCCGAGCAGGAGGAATTGCTGAGGCGGATGGTGCTGGCTGCCAGCTCCAATGGGTTCAACCCGGCCAAGACCATGCCCGTGCGAAGGACGACCAGCCCTCGCAACAACGAAGTGTACGAGCTGTAGAGCTCTTTAACTATTCACCAGGCTGCGATCGAAGCAGCCCGACAATCAAATAGACGCAACCTATGATTATTGAATGAGCTTGCTGCTTTGTGCCTGGCATATACATGTATCTATCCATGTTCGTGTTCATGACTTTGTTGAACGGCGACCTATCTATCAACACGAAGCTGTTGACTACAAAAATGTCATTCCAATGACGTTAGTTGGGCTATCCGCATCAAGTTTTCCTGCATGTCATGCTACTTGCCAAGCGAGATCTGCTTTCTCAGGCTCTCCATTCATGCCACTACGGATCAACGACAAGTTGCTTGGACATTTTGGAGCCATGAGATTCATGGGACACTAACGAAGTTGGTCCATGTCCTCTGCTTCCAGCCATGAGCGATCTCCGTCAAGTCCTTTACGTGCCTCGAGCTTTGTGGTGTGTGTCATGCTCGTGGTTCAATAACCGCAAAGGCGTCTCTCTCGTTGGGATGCCTCTCCGTTTAGTGTCCATGTCCTTGGGTCCTGCTCTGCTCCAAGATGCGGACCATTGTCCTCTTGGTGACGCGGCTGCATTGTCAAGAGCTCTCCACAAAACACGAGCGCGGTGCTGTCTGTACCTATGTAGAGTCCGGCTTGCTGTGGTGTTTGCAAAAGCTCCGGGGCATATGGATGTGCTTCGGTCGGTGCTGGATGTTGTTGTTGCAGAGCAGGCAGCTCTGGATCGCCGGAGCAATGATCGTGACAGTGGAACGACCCATGCGGTGTCTGAAGGTCTCCTCCACGAGGGATGATGAACCGTGCACCGAGCTCATCGCTCTGTGACACAGTGGCACAGCTGCAGTGGCTTGTCGAGCGTGGCACAAGAGACATGGCTCGATACCGGAATGCAAATCCATCCGGAGACCGCAAAGCACATCGGCGAGACCTCCACGCGGCTATGGGCTGCGTTCGCCAGCCGTTGCATTGTATTGTGTGTAAGCAATACAGGCTCGATTCCATGCCGTGCGTCAGTGGCTATCCATGGTGTGGGCTCTGTCTAAGGCCAGTGTAGCAATCACTGCAACCCTGCAGCCAAGGGAATCGAAGGCTGTGGCGTCATTTCACGACTTTCAGCCATCATGCAGCACTCGGTTGATCCTCGAGACTCCAGGTGAGACTTTAGCCGATCCTGATCTACCTACTAGAGAGTCTCGAGATGGGACTAAATGGCAAACTTCATGGTGCAGGAACAGCACGAGGACGACAACAATGCTGCCACCAGTGAGCGGATTCCCGCTGCCGGACAACTACTTTCCTCAGCTGCAGCTCTCGCCCGAGCAAGTGCAGCACTACGAGTGGCAGATGCAGCAGATCGTCAGGAACGCACTCGTCGAGTACAACCTGCACGAGGCCATGGAGACCGTCTCGAGCTACACGGCGGGCGACTGGAAGGTGGCTGCGAGCGTCGACGGCGTCACGATCGTCGAGAAAGGGCCCCGAGATGCTCACACACTGCGGATCTTCGGACGCGTCAATGGCGACTACCGCAACTTCATCGACTTCTTCTACGCCGAGACCTCGGCACAAGTCTTCGAGTGGAACCAAATCATGTTTGGCAGCACCGTGGACGCCGCCGTGCTCGCCAACATCCACACAGCACGATCCAATAAGCCGCACATGTACATGGGCATGAAGTGGACGTGCCTGCAGCCTTCCTCGTTTGCTCGCAAGCGCGACAACTGCTTCATGGAGTACATGGTCTACACGAAGGACCTCAAGGGCCGGGACGTCGGCGTTCGCGTCAATCTCCCGCTGGAGATTCCAGAGTGCCCGCTGTTGCCCGACCACCTCAAGGTCGCTCGAATCAAGATGAACGTCGTGAGCATCGTTCGACCGGCCGATGGCAATTCCTCGGCGACGCAGCTCTTTATGATGTGTGAGAACGACTACGCGGGATACAAAGTGCCGAAGCTTTACCTCAAGAAGATTGTGACGACTTTGATGAACATGACACTGCTCGCCGACTCAAAGCGGCTTTCGATGGCGTCGTTCGCCCGCCAGAGTATGTGGGTGGACAAGAATTCTCGCAAAACGTGCCGCATTTGCTCTCGTGGATTTAGTGCTACTCGACGAAGACGTCATTGCCGGATGTGTGGAGATATTTTCTGTGCGAACTGCATTGTTGAGCGCGATGCACCAGTGTGGGATAGCCAGCGAAAGCAGCGCACAGACTTTCAAGTTATCAAGACCAAGTTTTGCAAGATGTGCGTCGCCAACATGCGCTTTGAGGACATGACGGGTCTTGTGTCGAGTGGCGCGGACACTGAGGCGAGCTCTTCGCAGGACGAATCGCATCACTTTTCGAACCAAGAGGTTTCAAGTGAAGTTGAAAGCGAAGCTGAGGATTCGGACTACGAAAGTGACGAGGACGACGAGCGTTTTTCTATCGGTATCGATGAACAGGACGAGACTCCACTGAAGAAGCAGTCGGTAGAGCTGGCGGGTCGAACGCCAGCAATGTCTGCGAGATCTACCCTCGACACTATTGCCGACCAAGACGAAGAAGAGGACGACCTTCTCTCTTTTTGCGAGTCGCTCGACATCACAGAAGAGATTGACACCAAGGATATGCTGTCGATGTCTACAATTCGCGAGCGTGCAGTCGACAAGAAGCTGACGACAGACACTTTGTCGCAGTCGCGGGTTCTCTCGAGCGACTTCGAAGACATGCTTTCGATATCGACGATCCGTGCGGGCAAGCAGTCAAACGAGCCATTTTCTAAGTCCAGAATTCTCTCGGCCGAGTACGAGGACATGTTATCCATGTCGACGATTCGCAGACAGGATACGAACAAACAGGCTTCGAATCCGCTGTCGCAATCGAGAATTCTTTCGAGCGGACAAAATACGACCGCGACGTCTCCGGCATCCATCAACGCCATGATCGCCGAGCAAGAACAACTCTTGCGGAAAATGATGCTGGCAGCTAGTAGCTCCCGTGGTGGAGAACCCACGTACTAAAAGCTCGAGAGGAAATTATGCTCTGTAACTTTAGCAATACGATAAAAGCTTTCTTGATTCTTGACTTTGTGTGCAAGCTTCAGAAGTGTGAAGGCTCCTCAGTAGTAGCAAGGTCGTCACCACAATCATAGTCACCATCTTGACGAGAATGATCCCGATGGGATCTCCTAAAGTTTGTTTCGGCATGCGATGACTTTCTCCAATGAACCCGATGCTTGCCGCAATCAGAGATAAATGATCCTGTAACAACAAGTTTGCGGCTTCTGTGGTCTGGTGTTGGCAGCTGTGCCATCACCCGATGTGCTGCTGTCTGTGCCTTTGGTGACATGATACGACACACCAAGTGGCGAGTGAAAAGCATCTGAGCTGCATTGCCGCGGTGAATCTATCAGCACAGCACCATACGGGTTTCACGGCGCATGAAGTTCAACTAGACAGAACCAAGGGACCATCTTGTGAGTAGCGCCGCCATGTGGCTCGAGAGCAGGCACATGGCTTCTCGAACTGTCCGCGGTGCCTGCCAATTTGGCCCAAAAGCGTTGAACCGAACGGCGATCTGCTTCAAAAATGGACCGCAGCTTTGCTAACAAGGCCTTGTCATGTCCAGGTATCGGACCACTATGAGCATGAACACGAATGGCACACATCGCAGTCGCTAGTCGCACTGCAAGAAAGCTCGAAATCGCTGAAGTCTAGTCATCAACCTTTGCCGAGACATGCGGGCCACAAGCACAGTTTCTCGCTCGTGGCGTCGCTCTTTCGGCCATCCACAGCTTCGTTTTGCACAGTGGGCCAAGCTCATCCGGCCATAAAGTCTCGAGCCACAAAGCGGAGACCGTCTCGTTGTGATGGGCCCCAGCCAAGTGCGGTGTGACGATGCACATGCACCTCTCATCCTAAATGCACTAGCCGGTCGACTCGCCGGTTCACGCTGCGTTGCTATGCAACACCACCTGCGATCGCCTATAAGTACGCTTGAGGATTGCAAATCGCAAACCGTGTCGTGTCGGTCCACCCCCTCACATCGGACACGAGCAGAGACCGAGGCAAAGCAGCGAGAACTATCCGATCAAGACATTTTCGCCGTGCAAAAGCACACAAACGGTGCTTGTGACTGCATTTTTCGCTCCGTCAAACCGCCACAGCCAGCCCTCACTGCGTCTTTAGCTTGGCTGGTGTCAAATTCCTGACCACCAAGCAAAGTGATCGAGTCGAGCTCGTTGCAACATGGCTCCTGCTCGCTATTCGACGACCAGCATGTGAGTCTTCGCCTGCTTTTGGACCTATTTGCAGGTTCATGAGCGCTGAAACCTATGGATAATGCAGGAAGAACTTGCGATTCCCATTGCCTGAAGGCTTCTTCCCCACGCCGCATTTGACTCCGGCGCAGATTGACGCGTACGAGGCCAAGATGCAGCAGACAGTTCGAACAGCATTGGTGGAGTACGAGCGTCACGAGGCCATGGGCGCCTTGCCCAACTATGGTGGCGCCTGGAATGTTGCGAGCCGCATCGACGGACTCACGGCCGTGGTCAAGGACTCGCCCACGGGCTTCGCAACGCACGAGTGTCGTATCTTCGGCCGCATCAGCGGCGACTACCGCGACCTGGTCGACTTTTACTACGCCGAGACGTCAAAGCAGCTCTTCGAGTGGAACAAGTTCATGTTCGGCCACGCCGTCGACGCCGCCGTGCTGTCCAACATCCACACTGTTGACTCAAGGAAGCCGCACATGTACATGGGCATCAAGTGGACGTGCCTGCAGCCTTCAGCTTTTGCTCGCAAGCGAGACAACTGCTTTCTTGAGTACCTCGTTTACACGCACGACCTGCGAGGCCGTGAAGTTGGCATGCGTGTGAGCATGCCGCTGGAAATCTCCGAGTGCCCGGACCTGTCGACTTTGCTCAAGGTCAAGCGAATCAAGACGAGCACCGTGACGATAGTCCGCCCTGCTTCGGACCAGCCCAACACAACGCAGTATTTCATGATGAGCGAGAACGATCTTGCGGGCTACCACGCCTCCAACCGCAACTACAAGCGGTACATGAATATTATCAAGAACATGGCGCTCTTTGTGGACTCGAAGCGCATTTCCAAGCGGGGCGTCGTCAGCCGCAGCAACTGGGTACCCAAGGAGTCTCGACGCAAGTGCACAATCTGCTCCCGGAACTTTGGCGCCACTCGGCGAAAGCATCATTGCCGACTCTGTGGTGATGTCTTCTGCAAGCGCTGCACCATTGTGCGAGAAATCCCGCGCAACCTTCGCAAGATTGGCAAGCAGCGCACGTTCAAAGTCGTCAAGCGAAAGTTTTGCAAAGTGTGTGTGACTTCCATGCGCGAGTCGGTCAGTGTTGCGATGGTTCCGCCTCGCAAAGCGACTGAGCGTGGTCACCCAGACCACCACGACATTCACCTGAACGGCGAATCTGGTCGATATGTGGACTTTGGGGAAGACGGGCGTCGTTCTCGTGCGTCAAACAGACTTTCAGTTGCTTCGAGCGAATGGTCTGAGAGTGGATCCGAGTGGTCCGAGACGGACTCGAACTGCAGTGCCACGGTCTCGTTCTGCTCTTCGCGGTTTTCAGACTTTACTGAGACTTCTCGGTCGTCATGGTCGACCATCCGCTCCGATGAAACTCTCGAGGGACCTTCGTTTGTGTCTGCGTTGGAAATGATCGACGCCGACACGGCGGTGCTGGAAGAAGAACCTTCTGGACATTTCAGCATGATGGAAGTCGCCGAAGAGATTGACACGATGGACATGGTGCCGGCGTCGCAGCTCATTTCTCGACGAACACTTTCGCCGCCAATTGCTCCGCGTCAACGCAGAGAGCAGTACCATCGACAGACTTCAAACAGCCGCTCAAACTGCCGCCGAAGCAAGCCTGCGAACATGCACAACACTACTCGAAACACCTCGCGATCTCTCGACCAGTGCCTCGTCGAGCAAGAAGAGCTGCTTCGGCAGTTGGTGATGACTGCCACGAGTATTCGGTCCGTGTCGACTCGACAGTCGAACGTGTCTCGTGCGACCACCGACGGAGAGAACCAAGCCACGAACGCCTCCTCTACCAAGAAGAAGCAGAGCCGGGCACCGGCTGTCGACGACGATTTCAATCCCTCGGCGTCTGCGGTCGCAAGAGCGGCCGAGTCTCGGCGCACGCGCCCGAAAGTGACGCTTTTCGATGGGGACATGCTGTAAAGCGCTGTCTGTTACATGGCTGGCCCTAGGTCATTTATCTGGCACGAACGAAGTGCCGACAAGCTAGATCTAAGAACTATAAGGGCAAATGAGAGAGAACGAAAGCATCTAGAAGAATCTTGACCGCGAATTTGCAGATACCTTAGAGTTGTTGCATCGTTCACATATCATGAGCAGCGTGAAAAAGCCTTTGCAGAAATCGAGATGCACCAACTTTTTCGCGATGACAACAAAGCAAGATCCGATGCTGCTGTCGGGTTAGAAATTGTAGATCCCGCGTGCGCAGTCGTCCATTGGCATCAAGCCTTTTACGTTTTTCCCTTGTTGGCCCCGCGTAGCAGAGGGTAGATATCACTGCTAATTCCTTTAGCCCGAGAAGCATCGTATCGTGTCTCCACCACCAGCTCCGGCTAGTGAAGCAAGTCTTTTCGCGATCGCAGCGGAGTAGGTCTTAATGCATTCGTACCGCCGTTCAAAGACGTTTTGGCATCCCAGCACCACGCGAAGCATCGTTGTCGTGCGTTGTTCCCCTACGCCATCTGCGTCCAGCCAACTTGCTGATTTCATTGCTGATGGCAGCCCAAGCCTCTGCCCGTAACTTGATCACCAAAACTCTGGCTCGCGTCAGGAAATCCCAGCACAATCCGCGTGTTTAGCTGTGCAAATTGCTCGTCACCACGACGGAACGGACCCGCTGGGCAGCACAATTCCCGCATTAGCTACCCAAACAGCTTGGTGAGACCGTTAGACCGTTGTAAAAGAGCTCTTGAAGGCTAAAAGTGCCATTGGCACTTGCTGTGGCCAATTGGCATCCCACTTCAACTTGGCGATAACTTCTACTTTGGATATCGCAGTGCAAATGATAATGTATATATGCAAATTTGAGTGGTATCTTCCTGTGTAATACACTACTATCATCTCATGCAATATCTATGACATTGAAGATTTTCGAATGCGTTCGAAATCTCGTGCGCACACTGAAGCCGTGACGGGCGCATGGAAGTGCGTGGCTGGCGTACGTGTCGAGCATTGCGTCTCCTCCTCTGCTTGATCCGGTTGAAGACTCCGGCCTATCCATCGCCAGTCGTCTCTCATAGAAGCAAATTGGCAATGTGGCTCCTCCATCAGCCGCGATCGTCGGAATTTGTTGTTTCGCTTGAATATCTCTTGGCGCGGCGTCTTTGGGCTCTTTGGGGGCTCCGGAGCGATTTTTGAGCTCTCTTTCGCGTTGAGAGCTCCAGCGTTTAACGAATTGGATGAATGGAGCTGGCTCGACGACGCCGCGAATGGAGCTGACGACCAACGACGCAGAGTGGTAGCGAGTGTCAATGCAGTTGCTGCCGGCTCCGTTCGCAGCCTACATACGGTCTCATCGATTGCCAAGTATGTAGCTCCAAATCTCGCCCCAGGAGCTCCGAATTGCAGGGAAAGCCAGGTCCGGGTTGCTTGCACTTTGGCCAGCAAGCGATAGACACGCTCCGACATACTCGCGTTTCTCTCTCTCTGTAATGCAAAGCCTCCCGAGCCGACGTGGCCAGTCAAACAGTAAAGCTTGAATTCCCATTCCGCCAGGCCAATCGGCCCAGACTCTGCCAACCGCATGTTCCTCCACGCCAGGACGGCAAACTGAAATCCACGGCTGCCAAGGCCGGGGTTTCAGCCTCCACAGGCAAAAAAAACACCCCCAACAACCCACTACGTCCTCGAAAACCTCACCACACACTTCCGCACCCTTCCTCAACATATACCCAACACAAAACAATATCCAGGTATCCATACAATTGATATTAAAATCACCTCTACTATCACATTCAAAAATACCAACGAGTATATCCCGCTAATGCCTTATACTGGAGCCCGAATGGCTCCCTAGAAACGCGATTTTTCGGCCCCAGAGACACGCTGACTTCGTGTCTTTCTCCCCCATCGTCAAGGTGTCGAGCGTGGAGGTGAAGGTGGCGCTCAAGGCCCAAGCCAAGGCGACTGGCGCGCTGTATACCAAGTGATCGAGCCCTGAACCGTGAGCCTCGCAGGCTCCCGCAGAGCTCAGTTCGTGGATGGAAGCCGAGGCGACAGGAGAACAAGTCCAAGTCGAGGAGAAAGGCCAAGTCGTGATGGAGGGCATGCTGAAGAAGCGCGGGGCGAACCTGCCGGTGATGCGGGACCGCTACTGCGTGGCGACGTGGGAGCTGGACCTGGCGCTCAACAAGTACGTGCTGCTGCGGTCCTACAAGTCCCGGCAGAGCTACGACGCCCACCCCGAGCGGCCTACAAGTGTCCACCAGTTGAAGTGTATTAGCGAGTGGGACGGCAAGACGAGCTTCCACCGGTACGAGCACGCGTTCGTGATGGAGACGTACGACAAGAAGCTCTTCCACTGCGTGGCCCCGAGTGCGGACGACAAGGCCAAGTGGGTCGACCTCATGGCGATTCACTCAGCATTTACGAGTGTTGCAAGGGGGGCTCCGGCGACGTCGAGGGATATGAGAGTTGGGTCTATTGGAAGTCTGATGCCGCTGAGGAGGGCGAGCAGCGTGGACTCTACGAGCACGGATGTGAGACCCAGAGCGCTGACCGGAGGATCTACGAAGAGATCTGTGGCGGCTGGAAAACCCAGGGGAGTTAGCGATGTTATGTCGACCGACTCGGAGGGCAACGGCATGGGCGATCACGACGCGCTCTTCCGGTCCGACTCGACCGACTCGAGCGGATCCTTCCAGCCCAACATGAGCAACCACAGCAGCAGCGGGAGACGAGCAAAGGTGGACAGGATTTCGTCGAGCTCCAATGACTGGGCAGTGCATTATGGAGACACGCTGGGAGGCGGACAGAGCAACTACGACGCCTCAAGGGCGTCCACGTCGGCGGCGGCGGTAACGGCCGCCATGGTGTCCAAGTACGACAAGTCGGAGCAGTCCGAGGAGGACGATGAAGAGGAGCGCCAGCGACAGAGCGTGCTGCTCGACAAGAAGCTGCTGCGCACGCAGACGGAGAAGAATCCCATGGCGAGCGACTCGTTCCTCTTCGATGACGTTGGAGCCAGCCGATTCGGCGCGGTGGTCGTCAAGCCCGCCGACGAGCGACCAGGAGAGAGTGATGACGACTCGGTTGACGACCTCGTCGACCAGGAGCTTGTCATGCGACTCGAACGCGAGGAGAGCGAGAAACAGATGAAGCGCCGAGCCAAGAAGCTCGAGTCGAACCGCGACTTGTACGCCGAGATGGCCGCGGCTCGCCTCAATGATATGCGCAAGAAAGCTCGCCAGCCCAAGAAATCGACGCCGCGCCACCACTCCAACGACCGTGTGCGAGCCGCATCCATGTCGTCCGTGTCGCCGTCGAACCACGTTGCGTTTTTCGATGTGGAGAGCGACGATGGCTACAGCGAGTACCCTGACGGAGAATCGAGCATTGATGTTGGTGACTCGATCTCTGTTGTGATCGAGAAGCGCCGCAAGTCTAGTGCAGCTGCTCACGAGGAAGCTCATCAAGAAGACACCATCGTCGAGGGTGAGGATGAAGTTGAAGCAACCGAAATCGACACGACGGACGATGCGGATGCCGCCGAGTACTCAACCCAGAAGGAGAAGAAGTCTAAGAAGAAGAAGGTGAAGAGCAACTCTGTCTCTATTGGTGAGATGGCGTCTGAAGACCGCGAGTCCATTATCGTCGGCTGGTACCCTGAAGTGGACGGTGGTTACGGCAGCGATGGCAAGGAGCAGGAGACATACGCGGCCCATAAGAAACGCTCAAAACACAAGAACAAGCACCTGGAGGAGGAAGCGCAGGAGTTGGACGACGAGATTGAGGCCTTCAGCACGATTCAAAACGGGGATTTTGATGCTTCATTCGACCCTGCCAAGGAGGCTGCTCGTCTCCAAGAGGAAGAAGAGGAGCGTAAGCGTGCCAAGCAAAAGCGCAAGGAGGAGCGCCGGGCCAGAAAGGAAAAGCAGCGACAGGAGGAGGAAGAGGCTGCTGCTGCCGCTGCTGCCGCAGAGCTCGCTCGTCAGCATCTCGAGAGCATGCGTGTGCGCGAGGAAGAGAAGCGCCGTGTCGAGCTCGAGAAGCAGGAAAAGAAGGAGCGTCGCGAGCTCAAGGAGAAGCTCAAGATCGAGAAGGCCAAGCAAAAGCGCGCTGAGGCTGAGCTCCTGAAGCTGGTGGAGATGAAGAAGGCTGAGGAAGAGCGCCGGGAGCAGGAACGCCGTGAAAAAGAGCGTGAGAAGCGTAAGATGAAGCGCCGTGACAAGTACACATCGCCGACAGAGCGCATCCACAAGATGGAGCAAGAACACGCCGCTGCACAGTCTGCGAGTGAGCCATCGGTGGAAGTCTCAAATGCTCTTGTGGTAGTTGAGACCGCCCAGCCCGCTGCACCGACTCCTGTCGCAGAGCCCTCAGCTCCGGTCGCAGCAGTCCCTGCTACTGTTGTTCCTGCTCAAGTTGAAGCACAGGCTCCAGTGTCTGCTCCTGCTGCAATTGTTGCTTCTGCTCCAATGTCGGCCCCTGCTGCTCCAGCTCCTGTAGCGGAGGCTGCTGCGCCAGCTTTCATCCCCGCGGCCCCTCAAAGTCTCCCGACATATGCCTCTGCTCCTACGCCAGCTCCGTATATGCCAGGTTACCCGTACATGGCACCGCAGACTATGGGTGGAGCCCAGGGCTACCCCTATGTCACATACCCTCATCTTCCGTACCCTCCGCCTGCGTTTGCTGCTCCCACGAGCGCTCCGGCTAGCTACGGTGTGCCGATTCCCCCGCCGTACCTGCAGCCTCACCTCGGGTACGTGTCGGGTGTTCCGACCATGCCGACACTGCCACGCACATTCCCGGAGGCCCCGCCGGTGATTTCGACTGTCGAGGAAAAGCCAGTGATGATCGGTCCGCAGCTTCCTGAAGGCGTCACATCGACCGCGTCTGCCTCGCCTCAGTCGAGCAGTATGGCCGTGTCGAGCGTGACACTACCGGACCTGCCGGACTTGCCGGATGTGATCGAGTTTTGAGGACCTAATTTATCGTCTTGAATGGATATCAAATTGTGTATAGCTTCCTGTGCGAAATGTCCCCCACGCGTGCTCTCACACGCAACAACCATGCGATCAGCCCGAGCGGTTTGTCCATGGGAATGCTCTCGGCGTTTCGAGAAAACAAGTGCGTCAAGTATTTTTGGTGTACCGTGTAATCTTGGTGCTGGCTGATTAGTTTTTGTTGAGGGAGTTGCGGATATTGGTGACCACTGCGTTCTCCTCACACCGATGCTGGTCGGCTGAAAGTCTGGAGCCATCTCCGCTTCCTGTTGATATTGGCACCGTCGATTTATCTAGACAAGCATGCCATCGATCCGACTGACCCGACAGAGTCGCCGGCGGTCGTCCACAGCTGCAAACACAGTAGCCGAACTACCAAATGTATTCCGCACACGGCCGCGTTCCGGATCGTCTGAATTGTTGTTGTTGAACGAGATCCGAAGTGCTTTTGACCCAAACTCTCGCAAAATTCAGCGCTGGCATCAGGTTCGGCTGTTAATGATTGTGTATGAAGCTCTGGTGGTCCCATTTCTAGTTGTGTTTGACGCTGAGGATGATGAAAAAACTGCTCGGTGGTCCCTTGCTGGGGTATACGCTTGCGAATTGCTCTTCTGTGTCGACGTGTATGTACAGCTGAACATGGGGTACTACGAAGACGGAAATATGCTTCGCGACTCAAGAATGTCGCGAATGAAGTATATCAAATCCCCTGCGTTTGCTCTCGATTTGTTGGCACTGCCCCCACTTTCTCTCTTCATGCACGGGGCGCCACACAAATCGGTTGCGGTATTTGAAATGCACAAGCTCATTCGCGTCTGGAGGCTGCCAGGGCTCATATCCGATCTAGACAATATATATGCGCGGCACTTCGCGCTCCTCAAGCTCGCCAAGGTGCTCGGACTAACGCTCGCACTATCCCATCTAGTAGCGTGTGGGCGTCACAGCTTTGGCACCGGCTCGAATCACGAAGATCCATGGTTGCTGCAAGTACACGAAGGCGAGGGACATGATCGATCGACACTGACTAAATACTTGAGTGCCTTGTTCTGGGCTTTTGGCCTCTTGACGGGATTGTTCGAAGGTGAACTGCCACAGAATAGCCCGGCGTTCGCTTTCACAATACTAGTAGCGTTTGGTGGGTTTACCCTCTTCACGTACTTGTGTGCTACTTTTTTCCTTCTCTCGAAGTGTGAAAGCGGTGACTCTGAGACGTCAGAAGCGAGGGTGAATCAGCTTAAGCACTTGCTGGCATTTCACCGAGTACCGGAGGAGCTCAAAACCCGAGCAGTAGAATATCTAAAACGCTACCACACACAGTCAGAGGTGAATGATCGCCAAGCTGCAAAATTGTTGTGCCCATCAATTTCGAGCGACATCCAGATCGAGTTGCTTCGAGACGTTGTAGCACGGATCCCTGTATTTGCAGGGTGTGATGTGCGCTTCATCAACGCAGTCACAAGCTTACTGGAGCTAGTGTCCTATCCGGCACATTACACGCTTTTCCGTGCTGGCGATCGAGGGGATGCAATGTATGTTGTGCATTCTGGTGTCCTGCACACAGTTGTAGATGGTGTGAAAGTTCGAGAGCTTCGAAAGGGGAGTTGCTTTGGAGAAGTTGCCGTATTTGCTCGCCTTCCGCGATCAGCTGCCATGGTCTCGACGACATATTGCACCCTCTATCGCCTCTCCTTGTTTCATGCTGATAAACTTCTTGACGGCTACCCTCGGTATGCCAAACAGATTGCGGAGACTGTGCAAACGATAATTGGAGTCAAGAAGAGTGAAGATGAAAAGAACAAAACGCAGAGTGGAGCAACACAAGATCGCCGATCGTCATCCGCGACTGGTTCATCGATGGGTAGAGGCCGGGCACGATTAGTCCTTTCGTTCCCACAACTAGTTCGACTCAAGCACGCAGTAAAATCAATGGCCAAGAAAAAGGCTGTTGCTCGTGCAAAGAAAGCTGGTGTTGGCGTAGAGCCGTCATATGAAGAATTGCCTTCCCCAGTTGAAAGTGGCCCCACTATCATGAGCTCACCAGAAGCAGCGAAGCCAAATGATCTAACTGCCTTCGAAGCAGCCGCTGAGAGTGCTGAATCGACTGAGTTGACGTCTAAGGAGCAGGTAGTAAGCCCTTCAACGTCCGACGAAGTTCACGTCAAATATATACCAACTCAAAAAATTGGCCCGCAAGAAAACCACCTTCTGCTGTCAGGACCAATGATGCAACCACTCGAACAAAACCCGTCACCTCGTCACGAGCAACATCTGGCCAACATGCTACCAGCTCACTCACTTTCCAGTAGCTCAAAAAGTTCGAAGCTCCGACTGGTTGCAAGTGATAGCCGCGACTCTGAGAACCGTGGCGCATCGCATGTATCACGAGCAAAGTCGCGAAGGCTATCGCTAAAAGTGTTTCCATCTTCACCTCACATTATAGCCCCACAATTTCAGTCACAACGGCACCTACAAGAAAGGAATCGGCCGCTGGAGTCTTCACAGCGAGCGTCGTTCATCCTTCAAGGTATAAGCGCTTTGCAGTATGTCCGAGCAAGCTTTTTTGGGGGGTATGACAGAGTCGCACCAAATGTCGGTCCGGACGCAATTCGTGGATTCTATGATAACATACAGGGCACTGGAGTTTTTCCCGAAGAAGCGCACTGGTGGTCACGTTTATTATTGCGAAGGTGCCTTGACAATAACTCGCGAGCGAGGATTACCTGGATTCTCATTTTGCAGCTTGTATGCATCTACGATTGGATCCTCGTTCCGCTTGAACTGTCGTTTTCTCTGTCAGATACTTCCCATGCTCGGGTTATTGACGTTCTCAACGCTCTGCTAGATATGCTGCTGTGGGCTGATTTCTACGTCAATATGAATCTTTCGTTCTCAATCAACGCCGAGAAGATACTAGATACAACTCGCAGTGCCGAGAGATATCTTCGAAGTTGGGCCTTTGTTTTCGACTTACTAACAGCGTGGCCCTACTGGATTTTTATTCCATCGAGATTTACAACGTATAGTGGAGGGGTTTTGCGAATTCCTCGACTCGTGCGAGTTTGGCGCACATCTGGCTACTTTGTTGAAGCCAACGAATACTTTCACTTTAATAGTAAGCAACGGTTGCTGCTATTTGGGCTGCTTCTAGTAATACTATACCACATTGTAGCCTGCTTGTTTTTTAGCATCACGTTCACAGAAGGTTACAGTGAAAATGAGCGCGCATGGATTCCATCTACTGATGTTATGCTTCACCGAATAAATGCATCTTACTACTCCGATCATGCAGGAAATTTAATAGCTGTAGACAGCGCTGAATTTGGCAAAATACGGGCGACACAATATTTCCGTGCACTCTATTATGCAGCCAACGTCTTGGCAGCCTTGGGGCTCACAATTGAACCCGAAAGTGATATCCAGTACGCGGCAGCGCTTGGATTTATGCTGAGCGGGTTTGTCATCACTGCCATAGTAGTTGACGAAGTGCAGAAGAAATTTACAGCGTCTGCTTTTGAACAAAAAGAATTCTTCGCAGCCCGCTCACGGATTCAACTCTTCCTCAAGAGACAAAACGCTCCTCTTGTGATCCACCAGCGCGTAAATGCATTTCTTGACTATTGGTGGTCCGCTCATCGTGGAGCTATCATTGATAATTTACTCATGGAACTTCCGAGATCAATCAAGCGTGATATAGTGCGAAGCATTTGCCTCCCAGTAATGGAGACTCTTGCACTTATGTTTGAGTTGACTGGAGAAACTGCACCAAGTGATAACGAATTTGCAGCTACATCACGAGTCGATTCTAAAGAACAAAGAGTACGGAGCTCATCTATATCAAGAGCAGGTTCGCTTGGCCAGACAGGAGATGAATCGTCGTCATCTGTCAAGAAAAACTTGTCCCCACGATCTCAAGTGGAAAACATTGTTCTTGACAATCTCAAGTTTGTACTGTACGGTCAAAACGAGGTCATCTATCGTCCAGGTGACTATGCAGCGGGGCTGTTTTTTCTTTTGGAAGGTCAAGTGTCGCTTCTAGTTGACGGAGAAGGGCCACGCAAAGTACCCATTGGGGGGTTCTTTGGATCTGCGGCGCTCAAAGCATGCGATAACTCAGCAGGAAATGACCGATCATTTGGAAGTTATGGAGTTAGTTCAGCTAGCTACTCAGAATATGTAACTGCTGTGAGTGGCTGCATTGTAATATTCTTGTCATGCGAGCATTTGACTGGTATGGCGCGATGCATGCCATTACTTCCAGGTGCTCTTTGGCAACTGGAAATGCAATTGCGCCATGTTACAGTAACACGAACAACCGAGCTCAAACTGATGCGTCCAGGAACGATTCGCTTTGCTTCTTGTCAACCACCTCCTTTACGCCGAATGCGTCGCGATGGGTCTCTTCTCAAGTCGATTGTTCGTTTAACACAGCGATATGCTACGTGGAGTGAGACCATGACGTTTGATCCAGATGCAGCTGCTGTACGCGGATGGGATACGGTTGTGTTTGCCTTGTCTGCGATCCAAAGTGCACGGGTGTGGCTCAACCTCTGCATGGGTGTTCCTTCAACATCTGCTGCGCTACATAATTCTGACGCGGTCACGATAGCTTTTGAGCTCTTGTTCTTATTAGACATGTACATCCAGTCACACCTTGGTTTCTACGAGTTTGGCAACAAAATAATGGATAGAGACGCAATTCGGCGCCATTATTTTATGTCAAAATCTTTCGTTGTCGATGTTGCTGCTCTGTTGCCTCTATTTGTCATCAACATCGCGCTTCAACACCGCTTCGAAGTTTTGAATTTGAATAAAATGCTTCGAGCTCTCAAGTTCCCACGACAACTCAATTCGTTGTCAACTCGTTTTGTCAAATTGATGATGGAGATTCGATTACTTAAACTCGCCATTTACACGTTCTTTGCGACTCACATACTCGGCTGTATCTGGTTCGATTTTGCAGCAAACAACTCAGGCTTTCACTCTGTTATCCACGCTTCCTTGGCTAAGCATGGAGAGGGGGCAGGACGCTTACTTGAAGGAACCGGACATGAAAGCTCGTCAACAGAGACGCTGGGGTTTGGGGGCAATGAATGGCTCCCGCCAGCATCGCTGGAACATGCTTCGCGATTACAGCAATACTTATCTTCGCTTTTCTGGGCGTTTGGACTTATGTCTGCTTCTAGTCCAGGAGAGCTCCCGAAGACAGCATCGCAGTCCATCTTTAGCGTTATCACAATGACAGTCGGTTTTTTTCTCTTTGCCTATGTTGTGGGTAATTTCTCGGACATTATTGAGCTCGAAGACTCGGAAAACAAGCAGTTTTTGGCACAAGTCAGCTCATTACGCAAGTTGTTATATCACTTCAAACTGCCGATAGGTGTGGAGGAGAAATTTAAGAAATATTTCCTCTTCAAGCGATTCCACTCGATTACTCAAGAACACGTGCTAGAACGTGTACTACCTCCGTCGTTGCTTGTTGACATTCGCTTATTTCAGCTGCAACCAATGATAGTCAAGGTTGCATTCCTTGCAGGTATGGATGACTCAGTCACGCGAATGCTGGTATCTCTGTTCACGCAGGTTTTGTACGTGAAGGATGAGTATGTCTGTCGTTTTGGTGAAGATGGAAGTGAAATGTTTTTCATTTTCACTGGTGTATTGGATATATACATCCCGCTACAAGTGGATATAATTGTGCTGAGCAATAGAGAGCCAAGTGTCAATGGGATAAAAAAGGTGAATACAATCACAGCAGGAAGCTACTTTGGAGAAGCCGCGCTGTTTACAAAAGCTCCAAGAAATGCTTACGTCAAGGCAAGCACCTCGTGTATCTTGTATCAACTTTCGCGCCACTCGCTTGAGCTCGTGTTCGACCGATTTCCGGACTGGAAGCAAAAGGTGCTGCGGATTGTAAAAATCCAGCAGCAGCAATTGAGACTTACTCGCTTAGCTAAAGAGGCGCAAGATAGTCCAGACGGCGAGCCGGTAAAGAAAGGACGAGGGTTGCGACGGACATTTTCTCGCATGGATGTCCTCAACACCCGCGCCGAAGGCATTGAAGACACATTGCTGGGACGAAAGAGCACGACGAGTATTCATGCACCAATATGGAATACTATTGCGAAGCACAGAGCAAGTATTAGTTCTTTCGTTTCCAAATCTTCGACTCCAGTCATCAGTAAAATGCGACGAGTTCGTACTCTGATTCTTCGGGGTACAGATATCCAAAGCAAGTACTACCTAATCTGGCTGCGACTAGTTATTCTGTGCACAATCTTTATGGCCATTTCACTTCCTTATCGCATTGCATACGATACGTTGGACCGCAGTACAGGAATTCCATTGCTTGTTCGGATATTTGAAAGTATCAGCGAGGTTGTCTACTGGTTAGACATTTGGTTCCTCTTTCATGTCAGAGAGAGCCACGAAGCAATGGAGCTGTACGAGCAAGACCATTTGCAAGCATACAAGCGGGATCGAATGCTTGTGGATCTCTCTGCTGCTTTCCCACTTGACCATTTTTTTGCGGGCTTTGTAGCTGCAGCGCTTAACCACCCTTCAAGTCAAGTTCGGCGCTGGTTGCGCCTTAACCGATGCCTAAAGATGGTCAATTTTGTTTATTATCGCAACGAAGTTACTCGTAGGAGTGTGGCGTACGAACTGAATCGCGTTGTCACGCTTTGGTTGCAATACTTGCTTGTCATTTATTGGACGTCGTGTGCATACTTTGCTGTATCAATGCACGAAGGATTTGGCCAGAATTGGCAGGCATGGAGGCCTCCTGTTGTTCTTGATCTTCCGGTTGATCCACCTCCAGAGCTATTGCTACTTCGACTATTTCGAGGCTTCTTTTACGCAACAACGGCTTTCGTGAAGAAAGGCAAAACTTTTGTTCCAACAGCTGAGCTCGATACGTCGTTTAGCATCATTGTCAGCTTTGTTGGTCAGCTTGTTATGGCGCTGATGATCAGTGAGATGGCGAATATTTTTCTGCTGTATATTGACAACGAAGTTCAGTTTCGAAAAAATCACATTACGGTCGAGCTCTTTCTTGTTCGCTCGAAGGTTAGCTCAGGTCTCAATTTGCGAGCTCATTCTTTTCTTTCTTCATGGTGGTCGTCACACGCCGGAATTGATTACCAGCTAATCTTCAATGAGTTACCACAATCTGTGCGTACAGAAGGCATAGCCTTTATAGCCGAAAAGCCATTGGCAAAGTTTACTGAGCGAGTGTTTCGTCCATTGCTTCCTAGATATGCGGATGCATCGGCTATTTCCTTGGATGCTGTGGAAAGCACAATTCCACGATTGGCGAGATCTATAGCTCAGCGACTACGATTTGTTGGTTACCCTCGTGACGAAAATGTTATCGTTGAAGGCAGTATATGCCGCGCCATGTACTTTGTTGTGAAAGGTTTCCTACTGTCAAAAAGTATTTCGAACCCGACTTTGTACCATGGTGGGCGATTCCGCAGTGGAGATTACTTCGGAGATATCGGACTGCTGGGTCACTCGGTGAGTCTATTCACAGTTACAACCATCCAGGCTTGCGATTTGTTTGTTCTTGAGGCTCAAGACTTGGAGGAGATCCTTCAGGCGCACAGTTATTTCAACATTGCGCTTCAAGTGGCTTCGATAATCATCAATCGGAAGATGTCCTTAATGGAACTTTTCAGCGAGACTCATGCCCCTAATTCAGAAATATCAAATCGAGTTACGAGCATCCGATCGCATCACTCTACAGATGACCATGAAACCCTTAGCCCCCGTATTAACGGAACATTGAAGCGATCCGAAGGTGCTCAAACCCTTCTTCCTGTTGAAGAAGCAATTGTGAGTCAACTAAAAGGGCTCATCGGCAGTCAAAGTCATGAGCTCACTTGGCGAGCAGGTTTTAACCAGTTTTCCGAGCTAATCCGCGCCAGGGGGTCGATAGATGTTGACTCTCACGAGCTGGGAAGGTCTCAGTCAGCCGCGGCAAAAACCGATGGCGAGTTGAAGGAAAATACTTGTGGACGAATGCGCTCTGGGGTCCTGAGCTCGTCGAAATGGGTCACAATTACACGGAAATAAGATTCTGTAAGGAACGGTGTTTCAGATAATGTACGTAGCACATAAGCACGCAGCTCAAGCTGAGAATGAAGCGCATATAGCAGAAGTATTGCATTAAAAACTTAAGACAAAGATCGTCACGACAGTGATCAACACATACTTTCTTTTGGGTGGCATTCTAATCCTCCATCTCCATCATCCGCTCTAAACGCATCAAAATCTTGGTCATGTTGTTCATCTTCGTCTCGAGCCGGTGCTCTGATGCTGCCACCCGCTCTTCAATTGATTGTTGCATGTCAAGCAGGCGGAGAAGGAGTTGTTCCTCGTCTACTCGCAGCTGCCGAGCTGAGCCAGATCGTGACGATACACTGAGATCTTGCTCGATTGATCTCTTGGAAGGTGTTCGAGCCATAACTGGATCAAACAGGGGTCCATCTGTGCTGGTTGTTGCACAAACAGCAGTAATAAATGCAGGACCTGTGTTTTTCTTTCCTATCGACTCATTTGAAGCGTTTGATCCATTTGTCATTTGTCGGATGATTGTCTTCATGGTCGCCACTTGCTTTAAACTATGCGCTGATCCACGGGTAGTACGTGATGGGGATGGAGTGCTTGACGGGATACTCGTAGGAGCCGCTCTCGAAAGCCCAACGTCCTCTACACCCATTTGACTAATCATAGCGCGATTTTGCAATACTTCGAGATCGTGTCTAAAGCGTGCGAGCTCTTCATCCTCTAGCATCCCGCTATTGTCAGTATCGTAGACGTTAATGACATCGTCAATATCAAGATGAATATTGGTAGTGACTGCGTGGAAGCGTTCTAGGATGGCTTCTATCTCTTCTCGACAGAGCATGCGCTTTCCTTTTAGGTAATCTACATTCGTCTTCATTGTCTCGTGCATTACGGATTTCATCACCTTCTGAAAATTTGCGCCTATTACAGTAATTGGCAGTGCAAGCACCAGCATTCCAGTGAGAACTGTCAACGCACCGACTACTTTTCCCATGACTGTCACCGGTGTCATATCACCATAACCAACTGTTGACATGGTGACAATGCACCACCAAAATGCTGCCGTGATGCTTCGATACGGATTTGGATCAACACAAATGCATTCGTCGACAGCCGCGACTGCAGTCGCCGCGGCAGCTGCAGCTGAAGAGGTCACAACTCCACCGACAACACCTCCGGTTGTCTTGTCGATCTTTAAAGCACACCCACCGATCCATCCTCCACTACGACACCCATCTGGTGTGAGCTCAGCGAAGTAAATAGCGCTTGAAAATATCGTCATAGCAATCGTCATGAGAAAGATGAGCATGGATAATGGTTTCACACTGATACTGATTGCCTGAACAAACACTTGGATGGCTGAAGAGTATCTTGACATCTTCAGAACGCGTGCTACACGCGTTAGTCGGACAATGCGCACAGCACTGAGGGAACTAGCATTTTTCACTGCTAACATTTTCTCGAGGTAGAATGGCAAGATTGCAGCAATGTCGATCCAGTTTCCGAGCGCTGTGAGAAAGAACAACGCGCAGTGTTAGTACCATAATTTTTAAACGACGATGAATCCCTAAATCCTCTTACTCCGGAAGAACGCGAATTTGCTTGGACAAAATGCTATCCGCATAAGAAGCTCTAAAGAAAATACGCCAGCACACAAGGATTCAATATATCCTATCTCGTCCTCGAAATCATCCAATGCGGGCTCTGTGTCGGCAATGAATGTGATGGTTGACACTACAATGAAGCCAAAGACGGTCACAGATATGTAGTACGCCCATATTGAGGAGTTTGGATCGTCTATTAGCATCCAAATCCTCTGGCGGCATCCACTGGGTTCCTCCACTTCGCTTATAGTTTCGCTTAGAAAATCGGATCGTCGCCGCGATTCATCCCGTTCTAGGGTTGGAGGATTCAAAGGTGTTGGGACAATGGAAACCTTCCGCTCAGTCTCCACGACTGAGTCATTACCGAGTGTTGATGTAACAGATCCTCGCTGACTTCGTACAGTTTTGGAGTTTACTGGTACGATTTTGGCGCTGGATGAGTGGCGGAGGGATGGAATGTTGGCTTGAACACGAGCCATGTTGGAGTTGTGCAGCGCTGATCGACGTTTCGCCTCACGCTCAATTACTCGCGAAAGCTTGAGTGCAGTTTCCGTCAGCTCCAGCCGTGCGGCGGCCGCCGAAGAGATCGACATAGCGGACCCGACTTAAATTATTTAAACACAAATGCTGGATGCAGCAACAGCAATGATGAAGTCTCAAGAGGGGAAACGCACTACCTACGACGCCTTCACGCAATGCTTTTTGATGACCTAATGGCTAAGTTGAATCGAGAGCTCAAAACCGAACGGCACGCTTCGCATTCCTAGCAAGGATGCCATGCCCATGTGCAGCTATATTCAGCCGTCCAAAATTACAGCACCATTTACTGTTTCAAGTCTGGCTAGTGTGGCTGTATAAGCAAATGAAGCAGCGACAAACTGTGAGAGTTGACATCAAATGCCAAACTCCCGGCTCAGTCTCGATGCATTGGCACGGCGCTAATATCGAAACAGTCATGGTAACAAGCATTGAGCAGACAAATGTTCAGGTACACTGTGTTCTAAGCCACAATATTTTCGGGCCTCTACGACAAGAAAGATTTGCCCTAACTGGAAGCAACCGCTGCTTCCTTGCTTTCCTTCGAGCCATCATTGTTGGCAGCACTGCTGGGTGCAGGACGGGACGCCATGCGCACCGCCATTGCTGCCTGGAGCTTAGAACTACGGTCCACGATCTTGGCTTCCTCTTCCTTCTCGGCCTTCCACTCGTCGTACGGCTTGGCAACATACCCGAACGGTAACAGCTCCATGGTGCGCAGCCATTTGGCGTAGGTGCGAGTCGCCTCCTCGTGCTTGATGATGTGATCGAAGATAAAGTCATGCTTGAACTGCTCAACCTTTTGCGCGACCTCGGGGTCATCCAGCGTGAGTGGTGGGTGGGATGCCTGGATCGAGTCCTGCACCTTGTTGTTGTAGACTTCGAAGTGAGCTTGGGCAAGATACAGGCCCACGCTGGGGGCCTTGGGAAGGTCCATCTTTTCCATCTGGGTAGCGCGCTCAATAGTGTTCGCGTCCGTCACTCCCGCAACAATCTCGACAGCCGTGCCAATCATCTTGCGAATGTGGTGGAGCAAGAAACTCTGGCCGACGACACGCAGGCGGATCCACTCCATGTTGTTCTCGACAAACGGTCGGTCGGTAGAGAACGAAATGATGTAGCGACGGCACTGCGGGCTCGACGGCTCGAGCTTGGACGTGAAGTTGTGGAAGTTGTGCGTGCCCTCGTACATGCGAAGCACCTCGTTGATGCGGTTGTAGGTCTCGTCGCTCAGTCGGAACTGGCGGTGGGCCTCGAGAGTGGTCGCGTCAATCACGAGGTTGCTGTTAAATCCCTCCTCCGAGTCCAAAACTCCCCTCTCGCTGTCAGAAGCAACAGCAAGAGCTTCCGAGTCACTCGCGCGCTTGGCGAAGATGAACGTCGGCGCCAGGTACTCGTACGTGCGCTGGTCGCACGAGTTCTTGGCGTTGAAGTTCTTGGTGACGGTCACCATGTGCATGAGGCGGATGTCGGCCGGCAGCGCCGCGTTCACCTTGCCCATAAACGTCGGTACGTCGTCGCCTACGTGCAGCTTGGCCGTCAACAGCTGCCCCGCCGCGTGCACGCCCTTGTCCGTACGCGCCGCTCGGCTCCATCCAATCTGTCATCACCATAACACCATAACCATTAGCTTCAATTTACAGAGCCATTAGGTGAAAGATATAGGCACCTTTTGCAGGAAGCCATAGTTGCTCTCGGCGATGCCTCCGGCCTCGAACAGCGCGCGCTCAAGCTCGGCCTCGATGGTCTTGACGCCCTCGTTCCTGGTACGGATAGCAATATTAACCGTTAGAAGGCCGCCAGGGGCTCAAAATGACACCCATAGCCGCCGCTTTCGGCGTACATCTGCATGCCCGAGTAGTTCTTGCCGCAGAAGGCGAGCCAGAGCCCGTAGCGGCGCTTGGTGGCGCCCGAGACGTCGACGGGCGTCGCCGGCGGCTGCTGACGCGCTCGAGCCGCCGCGTACGAGCCCGGGTGGATGACTTCCGGGAAGCTCTCTCGCCGGTCGGGCTTGTCCTTGTCTCCGTCGTCTCCATTGTCCCCGGCCCTCGCCTGCTTGTTCTTGCGGCGCACGGCCCAGTGGGTCGCCTTCCGCTTGGCCATGCCGATGGCTTTTCCGATAATGAAGGCCATGGCTCAGGACGTCGAGAGGTTTCCAACGTGTTTCGCGAATCGCGCACGAGTGAAATTGCTATACGTCCAGCACCTCACTTACAAGCACCAATATTGTTCGAGAAAGTACGGTTTAAAACACGGTGGGATGAAGGGTTTCCGCTCCGAATAGAGCGCGGCTGGTGTCCGCCCTCGTTCCCCCACCTATCACTTCATACTAGACCGCCGACACCTCACTTGGGCCGCCTGTCTCGATGGTGCTGGCGCGGCTCTCGCTGCGCTTGGCGGCGGCTGCGGGCCGTAACCGGGCGCTGGGCCGTGTGACGCGCGCGTTTTCGGTGGCAGCGCCGCCCTCGCAGCGTTCTGGCGATGACAACGATGCCCCCGTGGACCCCAAGGACATTCTGAGGCCCGAGCTACCGAAGCTGGTGCCGACGCAGCTGCCGCTGGACCAGGAGCTGCCTGGGTGCGTTGGTATGGGGCTCTATTGCGTGTATATATGGAGTGACTGACGTGTGAGGGGGTTTTGTATTGCATGTAATGCAGCCTGCCGAAGCTCAAGCCCGCGAGCCAGCTGGCGGCGCCGCAGACCGAGATCTCGGTGCTGCCCTCGGGCCTGCGCGTCATTTCGCAGGAGACGTACGGCCAGGCGGCCACCATTGGCGTCTTCATCGACGCTGGCAGCCGCTTCGAGGACGGTACGTTGATGGTTTGTTTGTATTATGAAGAGATGAGGTTGTGTGTTTGACGCTTTGCTGTTTGTTTAGACTCGAACGTGGGCGTGAGCCACCTGCTGGAGCACCTGGGCTTCAAGCGCACGCAGTCGCGCTCGCACGCGCAGCTGGTGCGCGAGCTTGAAGACATTGGCGCGCTGCCGACGGCCTCCAGCGGCCGCGAGCAGATCATCTACACGGTCGACCTGCTGCGCGACAACGTCGAGCGCGGGCTGGAGCTGCTCGCAGACGCCGTGCTCAACGCGGACCCGTCGGCCGACGACATCGAGGGCATCAAGGCCATCATGGCCATCCAGACGCAGGACCTGCTCGACAACCCGCCCGCGCTGCTGCAGGAGTTCATCCACGCGGCCGCCTACGGCCGGGACTCGCCCCTCGGTCGCCCGCTGCAGTGCCCGCTCGACAAGATCGACGCGCTCTCGCTCGACACGATGCGCGAGTTCCGCAGCAAGTACTTTGTCGCGGAAAACATGGTGCTCGCAGGCTCGGGCGTCGAGCACGACGCCCTCGTCAAGTACGCCGACAAGTTCTTCTCCAAGGTGCCCAAGGGTGTCTCCAGCGCTCCTAGCGCCGCGGCGCAGCCGATTGTGTACACGGGCGGCATCGAGACCATCCCAGACGCGCAGGCTGAGCTGTCGTACGCGGCGCTCGCCTTCCCCATGGCCGGCGGCTGGCACCACGACGACCTCGTACCCGTCTGCGTGCTGCACACGCTTCTCGGCGGCGGAGACAGCTTCTCGGCAGGAGGACCTGGCAAGGGCATGTACTCGCGTCTGTACACGAGCGTGCTCAATCGCTTCTACTGGGTCGAGTCAGCTTTTGCGTTCTCGTCCATCCACGCGGACGCTGGTCTGGTCGGCATCTACGGCGCGTGCCTCCCGTCGCACACGAGCAACCTCGTGGCGCTGCTGTGCAACCAGTTGCTGAGTGTCGCGAACCGCTCCGTCGAGCCAATTGAGCTCCAGCGCGCCAAGAACCAGCTCAAGTCGTCGGTTTTGATGAACCTCGAGTCGCGAATGATTCTGTACGAGGACATTGGTCGCCAGCTCCTCACGTACGGTCTTCGCGAGAGCCCTGAGGTTGTCTGTGCCAAGATTGACGCAGTCACGGCCGACGACATCCAGCGGGTCATGGTAGAGGCCATGGCGCACAAGCCGAGCCTCGTGTACTCGGGCGACCTGGCGCAGTTCCCGCAGTACGAGCAGGTCGTCGCGGGACTCGAGGAAGGGCTGCGCAATTGAAAGGGATCAAAGCAAACACAGATAGGTACAACCTCGCTGCAAACAAGTAGATGTTGAGCGCACAGCTAAGTCTCAAATGCACCGCTGCGTTGAACAATTCTCGCATCCTAGTTCAGTTTCTAAGTCAGAAGTGGTTTGGTTGCAGCTGTAGCTGCTCGCTTTTCATCGGTGAAGCTGCAGCAAGACCACCTTCTCCCGGAGTTGCCTTCACAGCGTCATCAGCTACGAGAGTTTGCCCATGCATCATCAATCGTTGGCGTTTGGTCGCTGCTTCCTCGCACAACAGCTGAAATCCCCGCAGGTAGAAACGGCATTGCTCGGCGCTCTCCGCCTGAAGATCAAGCGTTCGGCACGGATTGAGCATCACGAGCGAGAGGCATGTCGTGTCGAGTGATGAGATTCCAGAAGCTGCCGTTGTCGAGTCATTATCCACTCTCTGGCGCAAGAATACATCGGTTGTAGCGCCGGCTACGACAGCTACTAAATCACTTGTGTCAACGCGGGCATCTGGGCGCGGAAGGGTAAGTGACAAATTAGCAGCCGGTGCACGCCACGAAAGCCAACGGCACGCCGGGTCAGCGTAGACTACTCGAGCGTGCGGCTGGCCCCGGGCTCCGTACTTGGTGAGAGTGATTCCTCTCGAGAGCAACTGCTTGAAATGTGCGAGAAGCTCATTGTCTCGATTGCGAGCATCAATCTCTGACTGCTTGTGGGATTCGACCGCTACAAGTGCGCGGCGCAGCCCTTCATTTTCAACTTGCTTCGCCTGCATCTCTTGCGATAACTCGACCAGTTGTTCGGAGTACACCGTGTTTATCTCTTGTTCGCGTTCTCGAGCGTCTTGCAGCTCGCTTCGGAGCCCATTCAGCAGCCGTTGGCTGGTTTCGTTTGCAAACTGGAGCTCTGCAACTTGCTCAAGCAACTTTTGTTTCTCGAGAGCTAGCATTGCGAGTTCGTCAGGATTTGAAACTGGGACTAACGAGTTTGAGCTCCGGCGCCGAGTGGTTTTAGCACCACCAAACCCAGCATCGCTCATGCTCCGGCGCCGTTCGTTGCGTAAAACACGGCTGAGCTCGCTTGACGATTCATTGTCTTCTTCTTCATCTTCTTCTTCATACATGTCGCTTTCACGAGCAGCACGAGCTTCGCCCGCTTCACGTTGGGCCTCCACTGCTGCACGCTGGGCCTCGGTTACCTCATTTTGTGCCTCAAGCAGCCGTTCGTGAAGTTCTTCGACATTGCGCGTGGCATCGCGATGCTCTTCTTGTAGCTCTTGCCACTGTCGCCCGAGCGCGGCTTTCTCGTGTTGGAGCTCCTGAATTTGTTGCTCAAGAGCAATAATCATATCTTGACTTTGTTGAATTTCGGTTCTCGCTGCTTCGACATCTTTCCGCTCCCGCTCAAGTGCCAGTCGGTGAGACTTATTTGCCAAACGCTGCTGGCTTAGCAGAACTCGATTGACAGCGACCATGTCGTCTCGGGCCTTTGTAATCTGTTCGATAGATTCTCGTGCTTTTCGAGCTTCTTCTTCGAGCTTTTGCTGTTGTTCGCTTCGCTGTCGCTCGAGTTGTTCGTGCTCCATTGCGAGTTGAGTCTTTGTCGACTCTAGCTGCTCCTTGATATCTTCGTTTTCGCGTTCCAAATCGCCCACCAACTCATTTGAGGCGTTTGTGACATCACCGTTCAGCGCCAAAAAGCTGTTGCTATTACGCCGAGACAGACCCCTTGGAGACATGGTCGGCCGGCTGGCGGGGACTAAGCTCTTGTTACTGGTGCTGTCTCTTGGCTCGATGGCAGTGCTTATGGTCGCTGCTTTCATATTCGAATTTGTAGATGCAGATGCGATGGATATTGCACTCATTCGACGCCGCAGTGCTGCTCCAGAAGGGCTGGGTGAGCTGGATTCTCGCCTCGTTTTAGCTGCAAAGCTCTTGAATGCTGCTCGCTTGTCGAAAGGAATCATGGGCCCCGTGTGTTTGCCTGCGTTTAAAAATGTTAACGTGAAGTCTGGTTTCGCCTCCCGCATGCTGTGAGGACCAACTGCGTTAGCTGCAAGACTTACGCAGATAAATTTATCGACTCTTGTGAGTATCGCACCGTTTGACCACCTCAGAGTAGGGCACCCCGCGGACGTCTTCACCATTGACCTTGGCAACCAACGACACATTTGCAGCTAGCAGGCGCGACAGGTCGTTGCTTCCTCGGCATTGCGCGTTGTACGAGGCAGCTTGGCTGTCGGGTAGAACATCACTGACGACGCAGGCGTACGCGATTTCGCCGGGCTGAAGTGCTGCTTGGTGGAATCCCAGCCCCACGGCTTTCGCCCCGTAGAACCGAACGGTGAATTCGCTCGCTACGGTGCTCTGTCGTCGAGGAGAAGACGACTGCATGGCTCGCGAAGCCATTTGGCGGCTCACGTCCTCGCCAGGCATCGTCCACTGGCAGAATTTGAGAACCATCACGATAGCACGGATGCAAGTTAGCTTGTGAAAGCTCAAAAAGACAGGAACAACCAGCAAAGTACTCCACGCTGGAAATACTTGGTGATGACTAAAAACAAATCTCTCGGGTTCGGGTACATTTAGCTTCCTAGATAGTAATGCTCAAAACTTTTTGTTGGTGGGGTGTGTGGGTAAGGGGGAAAAAAGCTTTCTCATCAAAGCAGCGACGTTCCTGTGCGCCTCTGCTGTAGACACCCAGGCACGCAGCAGTCGACCACAGTACACCCTGGTGCGTGGGCCTTCAAAATGCCAACCCACAACTGGCACGCGCCACACCGAGCCTCATTATGGGCCGGTTTAACCGCCGCGGCGGTCCTGTGCGCGTCCACCTTGGCCATAAAGTTCCTCGTCGACAGACACAGCGGGTTCCCGCACCCATTTCTTCCACACGCAGCGACGTGGTCGAGTCCCCTGAGCATGGACTGCATCTTGGCCGAGCCTGGGGCTGCCGTAGCAGCTGCAGCCGTCGCCACAGCGCTCGTCATGGCTGTAGCTGGAGCTTGCTTGGGGTCCGACACGTCACCTACTGACGTCGGGCTGGTCGGCGTCTCCCTTCTGAGCCGCTTGAGCCCGGGGAGCACGCACCTGAGTCCATCCAGGGGCGCCTCAGATCCAGGCAGTGCGCGCTTCCGACTCGTGGCTGAAGAAGCGTCTGATGAACCTGATGAACCTGATGCCGAAGGCTGGAGAAGCGGAGAAGCCGGCCCGGACCCGAACCTGAGACCCACCGGCAGGCTCTGCGAGGTGCAGCGAATCGTTAGTGGCGAGAGCGGAGGGCTGGAGAGCGGCTGGGGAGGCCGCACCATCTCCGCAGCATCGGCCGCGAGGCAGCGTCGCCGCGCCAGCTTTGCCGAAGAGCGAAAATGGAGAGGCTTTCTGGGTCGGTGGTGTTCGGAACATTGGTTAGGTTCGCTTTTTCTGAGTCGGAGGACTTGGCGTTTGTATGGGAACAGCACTCACGAACTCAGTTCGGTCTGAGCGGATCAGGTGAGAGAGAGCGGAGAAGGACTTTGTGGTAGGTGCGGGTTGAATGTTGCGCGCACGTTCCTGGAAAGGATCTTGTGGCGACGGATGTTCGTGCGACATTCATGCAACATTGCTGCTCATACAGTTTGGCTCACAGCGTGCTGTTCAGTTCATTCTTGCAACAAGTTGATCTTGCTGGGCTTCTGGACCGAGCACCCCAAGCTGGCTGTAAAATTGTTTCTCCAATAGGCACAATGGTTTATGCGCTCGTGGCAATAGGTCATGGGCTCTGATGTCAGCGTACTATCAAGTCCTGATGCAGGCTGACCATGTCAAGTATTCAACTTTCCAGGCTCCGAGCGGTCTCTACGAATATCTCGTGCTCCCGATGAGCGTGAGCAACCCTCCAGCCACGATGCATCAGTTGACGTCGTCGTTCCGAGACCTGAAGAATACGCGGTCACTCTATGACGACATCTACATCATCACCAAGTCTACAAATGTCACCGAGCATCTAGTGGAGCTACGCAAGGTACTCAAGGTCTTGGAGGATAACCAGCTCTGTATCAAGTTAGCCAAATGTGCCTTCTGTGCTGACGAGATCCCATGCCTTGGTGATTTCGTCGGTCGTGATGGCATGCGGATCGACCCTGATAAGGTTAAGACTATCCGTGAATGGCCTGTGCCACTGACACAAGACGAGTTACATAGCTTCCTTGGGTTAGCAGGCTTCGTCCAGCGCTTCTGTGAGCCGTACGCCGATTTAACAGCCTCGCTTTTCTCGCTGGTAAAGAAGAAGGACAAGAAGAATTCCAAGACCACACTCGACAAGCAGCAGGTCAAGAACTTTCAAGAGCCGAAACAGCGTCTCTCCAAGACACCTGTTCTTCATCTACCCGAATTCTCAAAGCTGATGTACCTGCGGACGGACGCAAGCCAGTTCGCGGTCGGCGGCGTCCTATTCCAAGTCGTAGATGGAATTGAGCGACCTATCGCATTCAAAAAATGGAAAATGAAACCAGGCGAGCTCAAGTATCCGACACAGCAGCAGGAGCTATTAGCTATTGTCGATGCTCTCGCGGCTTTCCGTATCTACTGCTTAGACAAACCAGTCATTATCGAGACTGATCACAGTTGGTCGAGGGGATTTTTCAGGAAAAGATGGCTAATCGACCACTTGCGCGGTGGTATGACATGCTCGCAGAATACCAGCCGGTGTTCTCATACTTACCAGAAGCCAAGATTAGATTGCAGGCGCCCTTAGACGTCGCCCCGACCTGAAACCTGAGACAAAGCGGTTTCATGATCTGTTGACTCCGAGCGTCAGTGAGGCCAGATACAGCTTGCGATTAGAAGCGATCAGCCAGACCGATGATTTGATAGCTAAGATCATCTCGGGGTACACCAAGAGCAAGTTCGCCCAGCAAGTTAAGAAAGTCATCATGTGGTGAGCGCTGACCTCTTGTGGTACGCGGGTGACAAAAAGCAGTTCAAACCCGTCTTCGAAGAGAACAGTCTCATCTGGTACCAAGGTGCGACGGACGTACACCCACGGATTGTTGTACCCAGCATCGTCGAGCTGAAACACCACATCATCAGCGAGGTCCATGATTCGAACTACGGTGGTCATCTCGGAGTCAACCGGACGTACCTCAAGCTCCATGAGCACTGGTACTGACCTCGAATGATTCGAACGATCAAGAAGTACATCTGAACGATGGCGATCGATTTCTATGGATTTCATCACAAACCTCCCGGCAACGAAGCAAGGCTTTGACTTCATCTGGGTTGTCGTGGATCGACTGACTAAGCGATCGCACTTCATCGCGACCACGAAGACGGTGACAACAAGCGAGGTCGCGCGGCTCTTCATCGACCACATTTGGCGACACCATGGGATGGCACAGAGTATCATTTCCTACTGCGACTCCAAGTTCGTCTTGGGATTCTGGAGTCAAGTCTTCGACACCGTTGGAACCAAGCTCAAGATGACCGTAGCATATCGTGCGCAAGAGGATGGACAGAAAAAGTGCACGAACCGGACGCTGGAAGAATATCTTCGGTGCGTCGTGGCTCCTCACCAAGACGACTGGGATGTTCATTTAGCGAACGCAGTGTTTGCCATCAATACGGCAGTCAACAACAGCATCAAGAGGTCACCATTCGAGGTGGACCTCGGCTACATCCCGCGTAACCCACTCGCAATACTCGCAGACGCGAGCCGACAAGGACTCCGTGGTGGGAGAAACCACACCAACATAGAAACCCATAGAGAACTGCATCAAGTAGCCGACCTTATGCAGGACTTCGAGAGGCTCATCGTTGCAAGCGACGACGGAAATAGACACAATGAAACCTCAGACATGGCAAGCCAAGATAAAGGGAAGAATACACGTCACGAAGAGAGAAAACAGCAATGTCTATTCCAGTGGGCCTATTTACGTCACCAACTCAACCCGACAGACGAAGAGCAGCGCCTCGAGTCAGTATAACGTTGTGTAACCCATTAGAGCTGCCCTTTTGATCGGGTTGTCGTGGCACGCCCAGGTATAGACCCAGACTGCCACCAAGCTCCTTCGAACACACCGTCACTCGTGCCAAGAGACAAGAAGATATAAACGCACGTACGCGGCTGAGTATGAACCGAGCTGCGTACGCCCACACGAAGCCCAGCCTTTGGAGGCTCCGACATGGAGCCTATAATGCGAGTAAAAGACAAACACGATCTGCACCGAGGGATACTCGCTAATCCAACGGCGTAGCTCTCACGCACAAGTACGTAGATGCTAACTAGTCGAACTATTGCGGGTGAGACCCGAAAAAACACCGGGACGACCGGACTTACCTCTGTGCGGCCGGACTACCATCCCGTCCAACGCGATACGTAGCGCCCCGAGGCCGAGCGTCAGCGAAGAGAACACAGCGGCGCTAATCCTGCGCCGCCGATGAACGAAGGTGTCGCGCGCCTTCGGGGTGTGTGCTTCGTGGCAAAACGGAATAAAGCCTGGCATCCAAGGGCTTGGGCAAGAACTCTGTGACCTAGGCTCGGACTAATCGAGACACAACACAAGGTTAGGGACGGTGCCCAAGGATACGCGTCCCACGATCAGGTCGTCCCGGGAGGGTGGAGCCGGGACGGCCCGACCTGGTAATCCCAATCGTAGGAATCCAGGCCCCGAAATCCCAGGTCCGGGAATCCCGAGCAGAGAAACCCCGCCCGCGGTTCGAACAGTCGGTACCGGTCCGCCTATGATACATGACCGGCGGCTCCGCCGAGTCCCGGAAAACGGGCACATCATCACACGTCAAACCCACAGCAGCCGTTGGGCGAAGCGCGGATCGACAGCGGGATGTCGCGCTCCAAACAGTAAGTCGCAAACTTGAGTGGCTCACGCGGTTGCCGTTGTTGGTCGGCGAAGGTACTGAATGCGTCAACGACAGCAAGGTCGTCCCCAAGGTTGGGCACTCACGGAGCAGCCAGACGCGTGGCTTCCAGGTAGCCTGGCCGCTTCTTCCGGTTGCGAGGCCGCGCCTACACGACGTGGTACTCATTCGCGCCGAGGCTGCCCCTGTGGTCTACGACGGACCAGATCGTCCAGCGCTTGTTGGGGTTGACACGGGTCGCGCCAGGCTGCGTCTTGCGAGCAGCGGCAACAGCAAGCTGCTTGCGTGGTACTTTCCCTTCAGTCGACCGCTTAGCGTGCTGCTTGGCCCTTGCCATGGCTATGTCGAGCGTCGGCTAACCAACACGGGACCAAGAGTCCCCCGCGACGTCCAAGCGCATAGCGGAGACCCAACAACAGCGAGCGGCGACTCAAGCAACAGTGCGCGCGAGCTTCAGCAATTATCGGAGCCAGGTGAGCTACTTAGAGCAGATTGAGATGTTCTCATGGCGTTGTGTTCCAGCAGAGAAGCCCGTGCCCACGAGAGCGACCAGAACGCGACGAAGTTGCGTCGTTACTCACGCCTAAAGAAAGCACGCCTCCAAAAGGCAGCTCGCAAAGCTCGTGCTTGCGACGCCGCGCACAAGCGGGCTAAGTATGAGCAAAAGCTCGAGCAATGCCATTTTTGTGCAGAGAGCGGTCTATCATGAGTGTACCCGGAACGTTGTGTCCACAGCGTGCATTGTGCTTGCTACGCTACGCTTGTGGCAACGCACCAAACTCGCGACCCCATCTACAATCTCCCTGAAGGACCACAGTGTTGTCCTTTTTGCAGGACGTCATTCGTAGTTAAAGAGTAATACAATGCTGCGGTTACTCAAACAAATTTAACTGAATTTTAATTGTAGACTGTCTTCAGCATTTATCCTATTTGTGCGCTAATCTCCACGGGCGAACCCCAATGCGGATTTGCTCAAAACTGACTGGAGTTTGTGCAAAACCACAGGATAATTAGGACAAAATTACTGAATATTTTGTTCAAGATTAGTGAATACGAGCGCAAAACTTTCAGATATTTGCTCAAATATAGAGGAGATTTTAGCGAAACACCAAGAGAAGCACCTATATCTCATTGTCTAGTCTATGCGTGCGCACATGAGCGTCAATTGTGACCTACATCGCCACAAACCGTGCAGCGCCTAGGCGTTCGCGCTGTTTATGTGCTAGGGCGCTCACCACTACTAGCAAAACGGCGAATGCGCTTGCGACCCGTACTGGTCAGATTGCTGACTGGTGCTGCGATTTCTTGTGGCAATAAGTCTGAATCAATTGGAATTCCAATGCCTCCTCTGTCTGCAACCATAACCTAGCAACAACTTGTCAACAAAATGACAGTTATCGCATGTTTCGTGGAAACCTTACAGAACTAGTGCAACCGCGGTGCTCAAGTTTAAATGAGCTGATGTAGAATCCTGATACCTCAGGATGTTTTTCTTGTACACGATCACGTGGAACGAGCATGGCGTTGGGCTTGAGCAGGTATAGTAAAAATTATTTGGCTCCCGCTGCGCTGCTTACCGACATTTCCTATTTACGGTCAGCAAACAGCTTTCCCTTCTTAATATCACTTTCATAAGCTGAAGCTGCCTTTTTTGCGCTCCGTGAAGTTCGGAGATGCTGCGTGAGCCAGAATATTGGAAAATGGATGACCGCCCGGGAAGGAGAGTTAGAACTTGCATACACACTTGATGTTGGTTTTAGTTGGTGCTTGCAGCCAAGACGGGTGGTAGCAGCACCAAAGGGCCAAGAAGATCTGATACAGCTGTTAGGCGTAAGGAGGATCGACAGCGGCACATTCATGTGCATCGATTGAATACAGCCTCCAATCTCCCATTCACTACTCACCGCCAACGCAACACTTTCCACACAAAGCAGATCCTCCATTAACCCTTATGCTCTATTCACAAAGCTGGTTTGGTTTCAAAGGCGTGAGTACCCAGGTATCGAACACATCGCTGGGCCAGCGGCAATGTCCGGTACAGGCATGTCAACCAAATGCTGTCCGCAGCATTTTTCGTTAGAACGTGATATGTGATTTCCGAGGAACTCTATATTGGATAGGAGGTCTCGCTGATTCCGCTCCTGCCAGTCAAAGCAAGGATCATGGCGCCGTCGTCGCATTATCAGGTGCTGGGCGTGGCTCCGTCCTGCTCGAGCGACGAGCTGCGGCGCGCCTACCACCGCGCAGCTCGGCGCTCTCATCCGGACAAGGCCAACGCTCCACCCATCGACGTTATTAGCAACAACTCCAGCATTATTAACAGCAATAGCGGCGAATTATGGCAAGAAAATGATGAAGATGGAGAGTTCCTGCGCGTGCAGCAAGCGTACGAGGTGCTGCGCGATGTTGAGCAGCGCGCGGCGTACGACAAGGAGCTGGCGAGGAAGGCGGCGCAGCTGGATCGGGAGCAGCAGGGCGTGGTCGTGTCGGACGAGGTTTCAATTGAAAGCATGAAGCGAGAAGAGCTGGAGGAAGATGATGGCGAGCAGGTCGTGGTGTTTTCGCACGCGTGCCGCTGCGGAGACGCGTTCGAGGTCACGCAGGAAGAGCTGGACGACGGCGTGCGCATCGTGCCGTGCTGCGGCTGCTCGCAGCACATCCGCGTGCTGGCGTGATGAGAAATACAAAAGCTGCCTGTGCAGTTTATTTGATGAGCTCACCTGGATGGGGAGTCTGTTGTCATCTTGCGGGCTGGCTGGCTGAGACTGCCGACACTAGAACTCCTTGCCGCGCGGAGGGCCGTGTAGCGGGTAGCGCAGCGGCGTCTGGATGCCGTGCAGCACGCTCAGCCCGACGTAGGCGAGGAAGATGAATAGCAGCCCGAAGAGAAGCGCCGTCAGGATCTCGGGTGTCATGTTGACGTAGTGCGAGAAGCAGAACGCCTTGCCCGCCGCGCTGTAGCCGATGAGGTACCCGGCGTCGCACACGATCGCAGCGGTGGTCGTCGACGCCTGCTCCGCCAGCTGACGAGCGGTGATCTTGGCGGGCTTGGTCGTGTCTGCTACAAGGGCAAAGTCGACCAGTCCATTCGTCGCCAGTGTCAGGCGCTCCGCCGCATCGCTGATGTCGCTGTCGATCTTCTGCCAGTTCTGGCCCTCGTCGATCTCGACGACAACGATGTCCGTCTTGCCGTCGCTGAGCAGCGAGTTCCAGCTGCCTCCCTCAGCAGTGAACGCCTGAATGAATATCAGTCCACGTTAGATACAAGTACATGTAGACCAGGAAGCCCGATCTCCGTGTGACTTGTCGTACCTTGAGCTCATCGTACGAAATGATGGGCGCGGCCTTGTCGAGCACGTCGCGGAGAGAGCCCGAGCGCGTCGTGTGTGGGACAACGACGGACGAGTCGGCCGACTCGACCGCATTCTGCACGAACGACTGCTCGCCCTTGGCCGCGAACTTGGTGAGCTCGCTGCCGGTCAGCGACGGCACGAGGAACACGCACAGCAGCTCGGCCGGCTCGAAGGCCTCGCGCTGCTCTCCAATGATGCCCTGGAAGTCCACGGCCAATGTTAGGCGGCCATATATCGCTGGATTTTTCAATATCTAAGAGACTCACCCAGTCGTCCGAGTTGCGGTCGCGCTTGGCAACCCCCGTAAGCGCCTCGAGGATGTCGTGCTGGTCCATGACGGCGCTCGAGTACGCGTTCTGCCCATTGAAGATCCTGGTCGCCGAAGATCATGGCCATTAGCGCGGTTCGAGCAAAGATACCGCGAGAAAGGCCGCGCTTTCGGTAGCTCATTAAAAAAACACTTACGAGCGCTCGTTCGACCAGAAGAGCGCCGGGGAGTTGGGGAACAGCGTGCTCGCGCCGTGCGCCAGGCCGCCAAGCGCGCTCCCCACGAAGCCAACGAGCGCTGCCGCCTTCATCTTCCGCCTGTCGCCGCTATATGTATGGGGCTTCTAGCCTTGGTGGTTTCTTTGCTGGAAGTTTCGGATTGCCAGACCCACAAAAACAATAGGCGCAGGAACTATAAGTCCGTTCCTTCCCCCTTTTCGGTCGGTAGAAAAGCCCCTTCATTCCTCTAGAAGCTCGCGACCCGTGGCGACTTCATGTAAGGCTTACGGCTGGCTGCGGAGGGCTCGCTATGCTAGCGCTACGTTAGCTGACTGCGTGCCATGTGACTGTCTTCAGCGTTAGATCCGCCTGTCTCCTTACAGCCCCCAAGAGCTCCGAGCAAGATGTCGTCGATCCTGGCCTCGCTCGACATGAGCCTGGACGACCTGATCGCCCAGAAGAAGAAGCGCAACACGACGGCGGACGCGCGCCCGGCCAGGAAGGACGCGCGGAGTAGCGCGGCGCCTGCTGGTCCCGTGCGTGGCCGCCGCAACAACAACCGCCAGCGCAGCCAGCCGTACGCCCGATCCGTAAGTTTCCTGATGCTATCCTAGATACTGCTCGTCCGTCCGTCCGTCCGTCCGTCCGTCTGCGTGGGCCGCCGTCTGCGTTGACCGCATATATGACGAGTGAGGGAGCTCCAAGAGGCCTCAAGGCTCGACGTTGATGCTCGTCGGTCTGCCTGGATGTGGGGGTGGGAGTGGAGACGACTGCGAGTCGAGTCTATCGGTCGGTCGTTCGCTGACGACGAGTCGAACGTCGGCGGGGGACGCGCGCGTTTCGTGGCTCTTCTCAGTGGAAATAACCGTCTCGTTGCTGCTATCCAAAATCCAAAGAGGAACGACGATGCCGACGACGGCATGGACGTTGACGACGACGACGACGTTGGCGCTCCCGCTGCCAACAAGGGCGGCAAGAAGCGCTCGGTCGTCGTCAACGCCAAGGGCAAGGGCGGCAAGAGTGGTGCGTCGATGTCTCCTCCATTACCAGTAAGCAAGCACTCGGTAACTTATGCAAGCAATCCCGTTGCGATCCTCCTCCCAGGCGCGTCCATCCTGTCCCGCCTCGGCGGTTCGACCGACAAGAAGGCCGCTCCGAGCCCGGGTACCAAGATCCTCGTCAAGAACCTCAAGTTCGACATCCTCGAGGACGACGTGAGCGAGCTCTTCGGAACGGTCGGCAAGGTTTCCAAGGCAGAGATCGTGTACGACCGCTCCGGCCGCTCCAAGGGCATTGCACGCGTGTGGTTTGAGCGCCGTTCGGACGCTGAGAAGGCGATCAAGCAGTACGATGGTACGTACTTGTTGTCGCAGTGGGAACCTATGTGTTATTGAGTTCTCACCTCAAAAAAAAATCCACTGTAGGCCGCACGCTTGATGGCCAGGCGATGCAGATCACGCTCGACTCGGACTCGAATGTTCGTCAGGGTCTGTTTGGCACTGCTCTTCGGGACGACAAGGACGTCAAGTTCAAGGTTTCGTTCGGGTGAGCTTCTAGCGCATCTATACAGCTCATGTTGTGTTTGACCGCGAGTTTGCTAACGTCGTGCCATGCGTAATGAAAAATCCGTAGCAACGATGGCGACGACTCGAAGGGCGGCCGTGGTGGCGCTGGACGTCGTCGCCGAGGCGGTCGCGGCGGGTGAGTTGCTCGCACAACTCGTAATGAGCGGATTTGAACTTTGTTTCTGATCTTTTTTTTTCAATGCAGTGACCGCAACGATCGCAATGACCGCAACGACCGCAACGACCGCCGTGGAGGTGGTGGCGCCAAGACTGTCGAAGATCTGGACAACGAGATGGACACATACATGAAGGATGCGTAAGCCGAACAGGTGTGCTTCGGCTGCATATTGGCCGACGACGTAGACATTGAAGCTGCCGATGAGGACGACATTCCAAGTTCCAGGACCTGGCATTTCTTTGGATCGTAGCATTTTACTCTTGCATTTTGTTCGTTGAAAATCCAACTCGCTGGCGTTGTCAACCTCGCTGAAGACCGTCTGGTTCGACCGCGAGTCGTGGGCAGCGTTCATTGGGATACTCGAAGTCCAAACGGTATTTGAAGCATGTGTTACTGTGTGTTTCCTACGAGTTCCGCAGCATTGCGTCGGTTCTGCTGTCGTGAGATCGAGAGTCATTCGGGGCCGTGTTTACAAGTACCGATGGCTCGTCGAATCAGCACGGCTACACCGACTATCAGTTTCACGAGCGCTGACAGCACGAGTATTGCTGCTGCGAAGGGAACTCTTCTACTAGAAGACTCTTCTAGGTTGCAGTTTGATGCTCGAAGCATTTAGCTGCAGACATGAAATGCTTGCAAACGAGAAATCGTGTTTGTGGCTATCTTTTGTGCAGTCTCGACCTTGGCGAACTACTTTGGAGCCTTCCAGTTACCAGTAGCGGCCACCGCCCCAGCCCCAACGACCTGCTCCCC